>JAPZPB010000943.1:0-10989 GCA_037952635.1 Bryoglossum gracile | reverse complement strand
ATAAATATTCTAATTAGAAAAGTTATTAGCCTTAACTTATAGAGTTAAATGCTATTACTTAATAATAATAGAAGAAGCTATTTAAGGAAGTTATAAAGAAGCAATAGCAAGAGAAACTTTATTTCAAGTGCAGATTGCCGGGGTATATAGCTAATAGCTACTAAGATAAGAGGAATAATGCTAAAGGATATTACTAAGGGAAAAAATAAGTTAATGCTATAGAATGCAAAGAGTTATATTTTATATTTACCCGCTATAGCTTAAAGCAAATCGAGGAAGTTATAAACCCCGATTAAGAGCAACGTGCAAAGTATAAAGATAAAGGTCTTAGATAAGCAATAGATTAAACCCTAGAATAGGAACTTATAAGAAAGCGATAATTAAAGTATTAGATATAGTTTAGCTAAAGAGCTATGTTAGCGCAATTGCCCGCTATAGAATATTATTTCTTACTACTTTATAATTAGGCTTTTAAGGAAAGACTTAAGGCAGTTAAGGAATTAATAGGCAAGGCCCTAGGACTAGAGCAAATAGAATAAGTTATAGATTAGATTAATAATACTAATAAGGCAATCGCTAGGAGCATAACTAAATCTATTTTTAAGGTTAATAAAGCAATTTAGGATAAGTAGAAAGAAGACGAGTTAAAGATAAAACGGGAGTTTCTAGTCTTAAGTAATATATTAAATAAAGGTTTTATAGATTAGCAAATCGAGAACTTACTAGAGAAGTTACTCTTTTAAATTAGCGAGAATTGGCAAGTAGTATAGTAGGAACTCTATAAAGGATAGATATACTTATTTAAGTCTTAATAATAGCAAAATAAGATAACTAAAGAAATATTCGATAAGCTAATACTAGTATATAAACCCGAGTATAAGGAATACTATAAGGTTCTATATCGAAGCGCAAAGCGCGTAAAACTATAATAAATAGACTACGATTATATAAAGATTTATATCTTTTATAAAGAGATGCTTAGAGCTTTACTAAAACTCGAAGCACCTAAAGTTAGTTAAACCTAGGAACTATAAGAATAAATAGAAATATATCGACGATAAGAGAATTGCAATAACATTTACTAGCTATATTAAGAATAATATCTTATAAAGTTTAGCATTAACTTAGTTATAGGATAACTATATTAAGTTCTTAGAATAAGCAAAGAAACTTGGGGTTAAGAAAATGTTATTTTAAGTTAAAGATACTAGGATTTATAGTTAAAAGAACTATATATAACTTAGGCAAGCTTTAGACTATTGCACTTAACTATATTAGTTTAGATTAATAGATAGAATGTTTATGCAATAATAGATTTAAAAGCTAGTAAGAACTTTATCGCGGAGCAAAGAGTAGACTTACTTAAACTTAAGACTAAGTTAAAGGAAGTGCCTTATTAACTAGTAATAGTTAATAGAGAGAATATTAACTATAATAGAATTATTACTTATAAGATAAAAGAAATAGAAATGCGGATAAGAGACTATTATATCGAAAGGATTAAGTTTAATATAGCACTTATTAATTCGCATTAACTTATCTTAGGATTAGAATAGCTTAAATAATATAATTTAAGCATAGATTAGCAAGTTAAGGAGGTAATATTCAACGACTATAACTATAAAGATAATATACCCGCCGCGACGCGGAAGGACCTAAGAGAAGTATTAGCTACTTTTATAGAGTTAAGATACTATTAATAGATAGAGGGTTTACTAATAAAGAGAAAGCTACTATTAATATATAATAAGTTTATAAATATATTTAGGAAGAAGATAAAGCTCGACGCTTTACTACTATATACTAAGTAAGACTATGCTATAGAACTAGAATTAGGTAATACGCTGCTATTTAGAGAAATTTATAATACTTTAGAGGAAGACTTAAGGATGCTTAAGGAGTATATTAATACTAGTTTAGCAAAAGGATGGATTAGAGAATCTAAGTCTTAGGCAGCAAGCTTAGTACTATTTATACTTAAGAAAAACAGATTACTAAAAAGACTTTATATAGATTACTATTAACTTAATAATATAACGATTAAAGACAAGTATCTAATATTATTACTAAAGAAGATGCGCAATAAGTTATAAAGAGCTAAGATCTTTATATAACTAGATATTAGGGACGTATATCCTTATATTAGGATTAAAGAAAAAGACGAATAGAAGATAGCATTTAAAACTTAATATAAGCTATATAAGTACTTAGTTATGCTATTCGGTCTATATAATGCACTAGCAATATTTTAGCGATAAATATAGAATATCCTTAAGGAATAGTTAGATATAAACTATATTATATATCTTAATAATATTCTTATCTTCTTAGAGAATAAGGAGAAATACTAGAAGAGCGTGCAAGCAATACTTTAAGCGTTAAAGATAATAAGTATAGCGCTTAAGCTAGAGAAATATTACTTCTTTATTAATAAGGTTATCTTTCTAGGGTTTATAATAACCCTAGATAGAGTAAAGATAAACCTAGGGAAAGTATAAGTAATAGTAAAGTAAAAGTCGCTAATATTAGTTAAGGAATTATAATCCTTCTTAGGATTTGCGAATTTCTATTAACGATTTATTAAAGGATATAGTAGTATTATAGCGCTACTTATAATATTTATAAAGAAAGAAGTTTAGTTTAAATAGATATAGTAAGCTAAGCATGCTTTTTAGGATTTAAAGAAGGTATTCGCTAATAAGCTAATGCTAAAGTTATTTAACCCTAAGGAGAATATTCTTATAGAAATAAACTTATTAGACTATGCAATTAGCATAGTACTTAGCTAGAAGGGCGAGACTAGCAGTTAATAACTAATAGCATACTATTCCTAAAAGCTTACTATAGCAAAACTTAACTATAAGATTTATAATAAAGAACTACTAGCGATTATTAAGGCTTTTAGGATATAGAGAGTATACTTATTAAGGATAATATACTTAATATAAGTCTAGATAAATTATAAGAATCTTATTTATTTTATAATAATAAAAGAACTTAATCAACGATAAGTATAATAGGCGGAGACCCTTGCAGACTATAATTTCTATATTACTTATATTAAAGGAATAGAAAACGCTAAAGCAAATGCTTTAAGTAAGAAACCTAAGTACTTTAAGAATAAGATATAAGTTTCTTATATAATCTTTAAGGAAGATAAGGACTTAATAGTTTATAATAAGATAAAGTTAGCTATAATAAGCGCTATTTTAAGCAATGCTATTATAAAGTACTTATAAACGCATTATAATATAGATTTAATAGCGAAGCAAGCATTGCTTATACTAAGATAAGAATTTACTTTTAATAATAAAGTTATCTATTAAAAAGATAAACTATATATACTATCTAAGATCTATAAGGAATTCGTTAAAGAATAGCATAGGCTGCTTGCCTATAGATACTAAGGAGTTGCTAGAACGCTAGAATAACTTAAGAGAAGTTACTATTTCCCGCGAATAAGGTATACGGTTAAGAAGGTAATTAGTAAATATAATGCTTATATATAGAATAAGTCCTCGAGATATAAACTATATAGTTAGCTTAAATTACTATATACCCCTTTAAAGCCTTAGTTATTAATTGTATAGGATTTTATAAGAGAATTACTAAAATTAGTAAAGCTTATAATAAGAGTAGAGTATAATGCTATCCTAGTTATTATAGATAGACTTATAAAGTATATATATATGCTTCTATATAAGACGACTTATACTATAGAAGATCTAGCATATACGTTCTTAAGGATTATAGTAGCTAATTATAGACTATTAAACGAGATTATATTAGATAAAGATAAGCTTTTTACTTCGAATTTCTAGAAATCGCTTATAGTATTACTAGGAATTAAGCTTAAGATATTAATAGCTTTTAAACCTTAAATAGATAGTTAAACGGAAAGGTTAAATTAAACGATAGAAGCTTACCTTTGCTATTATATTGACTATAAATAGAACGATTAAGTAAGGCTCTTGCCGCTAGCCTAATTCGCATATAATAGCGCGAAAGCAAAGACTATAAAAATATTACTATTCTATGCTAACTATAGGTTTAACCTTAAAGTATATAGAACTGCGATCGAAGGAAGTTCGATTGCTTAGTAAGCAGAAATCTAGGTAGATTAGCTTAAATCGCTATATAAATAACTCGCAGATAATATATGCTTTATATTATAGCGAATAGCGTTATACTATAACGCAAAATATAGTATAGAACTTATGCTTAAAGAGGGGAATAAAGTTTACTTGCTTTAGAAAAATATTAAGATAAAATAGCTAAGCGAGAAACTAGATTATAGAAAGTTAAGACTATTTAAAATTAGCAAGGTTATTAGACTAGTTAATTATCTACTTGTCTCTCTTCTTCTTTAATTATATTAAGCTCGTTTAAGGTTTTTAGACTATAATAAAGCATCTTTATACCGCGTTCCTAGAGCTTTTATTAACGTTGCTCTAGGATACGAATGCAAGCTAGACTAGCTATCGCGGCCTTAAATATAGCATTATGCTTAAACTTTAAACGATCTTCTTTAAGATAAAGGTTTTCTAGATTAGAAAGAGATATTTGCAAGGCATCGCATTTATAATCTCTATAGATATATTTACTATAATACTAAGATTTAGTGTTTAGAATAATATAATAGCGGTTATAATAAGAATAGTTAGTGCAAGGCATTATAGAATTACCTAAGGAATTAATACTCTTAGAAAGAAGGATTTATTGCTTGATTTTAATACTCTTGTTAGTAAAAGGCATAATAAAGGAAGAGAAGGCTTATACTAACTATAAGATATTTCCTTACTTAATTTTAAGCGTCGGGATAATACTAGTCTAAAGAGGGGATAGTATTACGAAGTAATATTATATATGCTACTATAGCCCTAAGGCTTAGTAGTTAGGACTAACTATATAAAGAAGCTATAGGTGGAAATTATAAGACCACGGGGTTATATAATAAGGGATCTTTTAAGATCTTAAGATCTAATAGTAGATCTTAAGGATTTAAGCTCGAATCTTAGGATCTAGAAAGATCTAGGGAAAATAAAGGTTTATATAAGCTAGATAGTTTCCTTACTTAGATAAGAGCTTTGTGCTTAACTTAAATTAATTATCTTAACTTATAATCGGTAGCTTTCGATAAGCCTTAAAGCTACTCTCTCTTATATATAATTACTTATACTTACTACTTATACTAAACCAACCCTATAAAGTCGATTCGTTATAATAGCTTATACCGAGTATTTTAGACCCTATTATTAATATAATAACTATGCTTTAGCGAGCGGCTTTCTATATAACTAGTCCTTTAAAGAGCATTATAATATAGCTATAAGATAATTATCTAGTTTTAATATTATTAGCAAAAGAAGCATTTAATGCGATTATAAGATAAGTATCTTTATGCTTACCCTTATACTAGATGCCTAGAAACCGAGTTCCAAAAAGGTACTTAATAGTCTAGTTAATCGCAATAAAGTGCTCTAGGCTTAGATTTGTAAGAAATTAGAAGAGTTTTAAGGCTATAAATGCTATATCTAGTCGTAGCATAATCGCTATATATAGCAATAACCTAACCTTCTCTTAGTAGCTCTTAATTTGCTATTAAGTTGCTTGCCCTTTATATTTTATAAGCTTTAAAAGAGGAAAAGGCGTGCTTAGAGTTTTTCTATCGATTAAAGAGAATTTCTTTATAATCTTCTTAATATATAAGTTATATATAAGCTAGATTTTCTTCTTTATATAGTTTCTTAAGATCCTTATTCCTAGGAACTATTTAACTTCTTTTTCTTTACGCAATTTATATATTCCTTGCAATCCGTTAATAAACTTTTAAGCATATTCCTTATCTATTAAAGAGTAAGCTATAAGCATATTATCTATATAGAAAAGTATAAAAACTCTATAATCTTTATCTACGAAGATGCAAGGCTCCTCTTTAAGCTGCTTAAGTCCTAGTGCTTTAAGTATATTAGTAAGATTAGTAAACTATAAGGCGGGAGAGTCCTATAGCCTATATAGTGCTCTATTAACCTTTATATAATACCCGAGTCGTTTAAACCCGTCTAGTAATTAATATACTACTAGCATGCTTTTAGCTAGCCTCTTTGCGTTAATAAATATATTTATAATATCGAACTATTTAATCTCTAGATTAAATTAGGCTATAATCGCTATAAATACTCTAAATAATCTTGCTATAAGCGTTGCAGCGTATATTGAGACTATAGATGCTTCCTCTTAAAGATCTCCTTATATAACTACTCGAGATCTGCATCTTATTAAGTAGCTTTCGAAGTTTAATTTATAGTAAAAAACCTATTTCAATAGGATTAGAGTAGCTATAGTTATATAATTCTTAACTACTTTCTAGCAATCTCTTGCTTTTAAGTTTCTTAGCTCCCTTTTTGCATCTACTCTAAATTAAGCACTTAATAAGTATTTCTTAAGCTCTTTCTACGATTTTAATTCTTTTAGTAAATCTGATAATCGGATCTATAAAATAGTAATAAGGGGTTCGAACCCCTATTTCTGCTCTATTATAAGTATAAATGCCGCGATTACTATATATACTATCTTGTATAGCCTCTCTTCGTTTTCCACTTATCTTAGCTAATTAGGCTAGACTAAGTATAATAGCAAATCAAGGTAGTCCCGTTTTTTATAGGAACTTATTATTGCGGTTTATAGCTTACTAGTTATTATTATTATAACTATACCGCTTACTTTACCTTTGCTATTTAAACCTTTGCCTTATAGTCTCTTGCTTGTTTTGGTTTTCTTATAAGTCTTTTTATTATATTAGCGTTTTAGTTTTATAATTAGCTTTTCTGCTAATAAGCTAGTTAATCCTTTATCTACGATCGGATTATTTAAGTAAGTTTATTTCCCTTAGTCTTTAGATAAGAGATTATCTCTTAGCAAGGTTAATTGCTCTTTAAAGCATAGTTTAGCATATAATACCCTTAAGTGCTTTTCGGGATATAGCCCGGCCTCTTTAGGATAAAGCCCGGCATTAGTATATAGTAGTCTAGTCTGCTTTTCGGGATATAGCCTAGCCTCTTTAGGTTAAAGCTTAGTATTATTATTTATAAGATCTATTTAATCTTATAGTTCCTATTCCGCGCTCCCTATATAAGCCTCTAGCTTTAGAGTAAGTTTAGGACTTAAGAGTCTAGTCTCTTTATACTCCTTTAAAGCTAACTCTAGCCTAATAAGAAGAGCTAGAGCTAGAGAGTTTATCCCCGAGTCTTAGTCCTATGCTATAATCGGAGCATTACCCCCTAAAGAGCTCTCCTCTAGTTGCTCTAGTTTAAAGTCCTCCTTAAACTTATAGTTAATTAGAAATACGGCGTTTTATATATTTTATTCTTCTTCGATTATTTCTATTATATCTCGCAAAATCTCGAATAGTTAGCCGACTACCTTTTCTTTAGCTTTTAATATATAGAACTTTATCTTATCGAATATTATATTCCTTAATATAATTATTCTATTAAGCAAAGGGATCTAAATCCTAAAAATATTAAAAGCAATATATCTAACTAGGTATCTAATATGCCCCCTTAGATTAACTTTAAAGTCCTTTTTATATAACTTAGCTTCTTTATCCTTAATTATCGGATAGCTCTTATACCTATATACTTATATAAAGCTCTAATTTAGTCTAAGATTAGTTATTATATATTTAATTAGAGCTAGATTATATTACTTAAAATAGTAACAAAACCAGGAATCAAGCACTTTGTTTAAGCTATGCATTCTATAGGCATATAACGGGCTTATATTATATAAGAAGATTATAGCTTTAGTTATTTTAGTTTATACCTTAGGTAAGAGATTAGCGTTAAGCCTTATATTAATCGATTTAGTGATTATTTCTTTACTAGCTCTCTCGCTCCCTCTATTTAGCTTATAAATATAAGTAAGGATAAGCTTTACCTTTATACTTATCTTATCCGCTTACTTTTAGTAATATAATCTCCTAAATGCTAGGATTACTACTTTCTTATTATTATGCTTTATTTTGCAAATTAATAACCTATATTATCTTTATACCTATTGCTCGAAGTATTTAAGCGTATAAAGAACTTTATTTTATAATTTAGTCTTAAATATATACCCGAAGATCTTACTACTATACTTATCCTTAATTATAAGCACTTACCTAGAACTATTATATGCATATAAGAAATCGAATAGATCTTATAAAACTCTCTAGAATAGTCTTAGTAATCTCCTTTCGGATAATCTTCTAAAGATAATAGCCTTTATATAAGCGGCGGCATAAAACTCGCATTCCTTTTAAGAGGGTCCTATAATAATCACGTTTCTAGCTATCTAAGCTAAGGTATATAAAGCTAGTAGTCCTAGGTAACCGGCTTTCTTATGCTATACTTCTACTATATTACTTCTAGGCCTTAAGTAGTCCTAGGAGCGTCTAAACCTTCTTTTAACGCTTCTTTTAAGGGTAAGGAATATTAGAATGCTAACTACGCTTATAGGGATTATAGTAAGAATATCTAGATAAGAAGAAAGAGCCTTATATTTAAAGAATAAAAGGTTAAACTTGCATTATAACTTCTTAATTATAAAGCTTTCTTTATCTATTCCCTAGCGCAGTATATAGTTATACCCTTAATACTATACTCCCGTAGCAGCTAAATAAGCTTCTAAAATAATATTAATATAAAAGTTCTTAATAAGAGCTATATTATTAAGCTTTAGCTTTACTATTCCTTTACCTTTTAGTTTATTAACTATAATTATATATTAACCTCTCCTAGTAATCGGGAAGCTAGTTATACTAGCTTTAACGCGATTATCGATAACTAATTTTTAAAGAGATCCTAGGATAAGGAGCAACTTATTATTAACTAAATAAGTAGCACTATAGTTATTAAGCAAGGTATACTTAGATAGTGGGTGCTTATTAAAACTAAACGTGGCATATATACCCTTACCCGCATTTAGTATAAGGAGCATAGGGTTAATAACTATAGCGTTAATGCGATCTAGAAACTTGCTAGTTAAAGGAGCCCGATTAAAGGACTATCCCCTGCTTTAGCTTAAGCTAATTTATCCCTTTTCCTTAATATCCTTGTAAAGCTAAGTCTACTTGCTCTAAGCATATATACTCTTAATCTTATTAAAGTGCTTATAAGGGTTCTAAGACAATCTTATAATAGCACTTCTTAGGCTTTAGCATGCTCTAGGCTCTTATAAATGCTTTTCTATTAGTATATTATATAAGCAATCTTTATTGCTTCTTTAGTCGCGAACGTTTTTGCTTAGTTTAGAAGTATTCCCGCTAGATTAGTTATCTAAGCGCTTGCTAAATATAGCAAAGATCCTAGGAGCTTTTAAGCTATAAGCAAAGGAGTGCTTTATAGCTAGGGCTATAAATAGCTAACTTATCTCTTTAAATAATTTAATTAGTTCTTTAAACCTCTCCTTTTCGACGAGCTTAGTAAGCTTCCTAGTCGCCTAGTCGCGAGCTAATTTAACTTGCAGGCTCCTAAGAAAAGTCTTTATAGCAAGCACCCCTTAAACTTCTAGAATAGAGTACGCGAGACCTTAATAATATACCTTGCTCTATTCCTTATGCTATTCTATAAAACCTATATTTCCTTGCTTCGCGATTTATAAAGTATATAAGTAATCTTCTCTTATAGCGCTCTTAATACTTGACTTAAATACTCTAAAATTGCTTTATAAGTTCTTAATAATCCCTTAAACTATAACTATAGTCTTAACTAGGCTAATTAACTTATTATATAGAAGTTAAGGTTTTATATTCTTCTAAAGCTAGTTAAATACGAAAGTATATCTAGCAATCTTATAGATACGCGCCTTTTCTTTAATCTTATGCTTAGTTTAGTAAATCTTAGCTAGCTTAGTAGCTTCTTATATCTTTATAAGAATAGGTTTTTCGGGTAGAATTAGCTTTAAAGAATAGTTAATAAGTGCTCTATTATCTCCTATATTCTCGTTTTCCTATTGCTTAAGTGCTTAATTATATTATATAGTTTTAAGTTAATAATTAGATGCTTGCTTATCGTCGAGCTAAGCCTTAATCTCGATAATCGTTAGAGGCTTATTAGTAGCTTAAGCATATAGACTTAATACTATTAAAGCGTCTAGATTATAGAGATGCTAGACTCCTCTACTATTAGCGATAATTTAGAGTGCTATAAATTACTCCGTTTATTAGCAATGATTTTTAAAGACTATAGAAGTCTCTGTAATCTTGGAGTTATTAGATGCGATAATCGCGGATCTCGAAAAGCACTTCTTTAAAGAAGTCAAGCCTAAAAGTTAAAGTATATAAAAGGAGAATAGAATTTTTAACTAAGTATTTATAGCTCTACGCAGTAGAAGGTTCTAATATAACTATAAACCGGGCTTATAACTATCGCACGCTAGCGTAGTATATAGTATAATTATATATATATTTAAGTAATTAAAGAAGAGCTAGTAAAGAGTAGTTATATAATTCTATCTAAAGAGAAAAGGAAATAGATAATCGTATAATTATAGTATATATACACGAGAGAGCATAGGCTATATGTCTATATGCTCTCGAGCCCCAAGAGTACACGTGAATATTAGGTAATAGGGGCTATATTTTGTGATATAAAGGCTAAGCGGAAGAAGTTCTTTAACTCCTATAAGGCATAAGGGCATGCCTTACTTTAAAGGGGGGGGTAATATAACGATCCGTTACCTAAGTTATATAACTAAGGGCAGATCTGGGTTTGCCCTCTAGCGCGGTTAATCTTCGGGCCGACTATAGGCACTTGATTAGTTGTTATAGCGAGATAAGGCTAGGACAAAGCGCGAGGCTAAGGTTATATACTTCGAGGTTTAAGGCTAGATATATATAATTATAAAAGGCTTAAGGCTAAGGTTAGTTTCTATTACTCTAGCAATAGCAATGGCCCGAGCGCTAACCTCTAGCTTATTTAAGAAGGGGTTCCCTAAGAACCTCTT
>JAPZPB010000942.1:0-11027 GCA_037952635.1 Bryoglossum gracile | reverse complement strand
ATACTAATATCCTTATCGAATAAGAAGTTTTAGAGGCTTGTTATATATTAGTTAGTAGTAGATATATTAGTTTTCTTATACTTAAGCTTAAGTTAAGTCTAAACTGCCTTTATAGTTTTATACTTATTAATTAGTATAGCATTATCCTCCCCTAGTCTTTCTAGTATTATCTTTAAAGCCTTTGCGTTTACTAGGTCCTATTCCTTTGCCTTATCTATATTTTATAATCCGCTTATATACTAGTACTTGCTAGTAAAAGTATTAATTTCGTTATCGTCGGATTTATCTTTAGTAGCGGTAATAAGTATAGTAATAAGAGTGCCCTTAGTTCCTATAGTACTAGTACCCTTAGAGTCTCTCTCTCGTTAAATCTAAGCGTACTTAATTTTATTATTCTTAACTATAAAGAATACTCCTTTTCCTTTAATCTTAACCTTCGCGCAGTGGAACTAATCTTTATAGTTATCGCGAGTTAAGGTTAAGAGATATTTGCTATCCTTCCTTATCTTATCTATTAATATTTAGTATTCTAGTTAGCAGATTTGTATTAAGTAAGGATAAGTTATTTATTAATCTATAAAGATATTCCCTTGCTATTAAAACTCTCCTTAGCTTATATATATTATCTACGAGGGCACTTTTAGCTCCTCCTATTATTATATTCGTCTATAAGGGCTCTCTATAGCACCTCTTCGCTATAATATCTATAAGGGCACTTTATAGCTCCTTAAATTCTAGGTGCACTCTATAGCTATCTATTTTAAACCGAAAACTCTATATTTTATTAATATATTTATAAGGGCTTTCTATAGCTCCTCCTTAGTATTTTGGCTTTAATTGCCTCTTAATCGAAGGCTTTATGCTTTAGTTAGTCCCTTAGACTTCTTATTAAAGAGATGCTATAAGTTATAGATTTCTATTCTTATGCTATGCTAAGCTTATAACTTATTAAGAATAGTAGCCTAGTAAAGGGTATAATTCTCTAGACTATATACTTATAGTTATAATATAGCTATAAAGTAGAATATATTAATATTAAATTAACTAACTAGCTAAGAAGAAGGTATAAAGTTAAGCCTCTTTTATATGCGTGAAAGTAGCCTCGCTTACCAAGTAGTCTACTTTCACTAGCCTTGCTATACCTTAGCCAATCAGGTTATATCCCTAAACTCTTTTACCTCTCCTTTCCTAATAGAATATATAAAGGGAAGGTAATATAATAGTATAAAGAAAAAAGTTAAAAGTTAGTGAAAGTGCTTCTTATACTAAAGCAAATAAAGAAGTAGCGCTAGTATAAGGCAAGCTAACTACTATATCTTTCCTTAAAAATTTTAAGGTATTGCCTTGCGAATAATTGTTTAGAGATTTCTAAGTAAACTTCTAGATGCTTAAACGGGGAAGGCTTATTTTAGAAGCTAAGATAGTAAATTAAAAGTATCTTTAAAGATAAAAGATAAAAGTTTAAGCATTATTCCTTATCTATTCTAAAATTTGTTAAGCAACTACTTAAATTAGTGCCTAAGCAAGAAGTAGCAAGTAGCACTTAATCTTAAGTATAAAAAAAGGGTTTTTTTTCTTATGCTTTTCCTTCTTTTCTTTAGCAAGACCTTAGCGTAAGGTATTTTATTTATATATAAGAAGCATAAGGGTAATCTCTATCTTAAATTTAATAATAAAGTCTTAAGCTAAAAAAGGGAAAGGGTAGCTAATATAGTATATTGCTTTTAAGTATTAAAGTAAGTGTTATTTATAGTTCTATGCAAAAAAAGCAAGTAGATATAAGCATTCGTTTCCTTATAGATTATACTTAACTTAAGTATAAGAATTCTAAAATAATAGTTTTTAGTGAATTTAAATAGTAATTAAACATTTCTAAGCTTAGAAACAAGCGCTTATCCTTCTATAAATTATATCTAACCTTTTAATTCGGGGAAGTAAAAGCTAGCATTTTTAGCGAATAGAAGGCTAAGTACCTTATATCGTCCCTTGTTTAAAGCAAACTTATATAAAGAGAAAAAAAAGAATAACTTATATAATAAAGAGGAACTTATATAAGGGGAAGGCAAGAAGAAGTAAATAAATTATCTAAAGTTAGAAGTAGCTTATAGAAATATAGCAATTACTTTAAGTAACGCCCCTTAGGCATAAAGTAAATATTAACCTTAAATTAGGGTATAAAGGGAGGTTTTCTTTTCTAGCTCCCTAGTCTTCTTTATTATTTAGCTACTTGCAATACTAAGCATATTAGAATATATAATAAGAAAGGCACTTTAAGCTAAAGTAGATTAGTAAGCATATTAGCCTAGTAGGGCAGATTGCATTCTTCTTAGGTTCCCTTTAATTTAAAGGAAAGGCAAACTAGTTTAAGTAGCTAGGCTTTAGCTATATCTTTTTTTAAACTTTCCTAGTTTTCCTAGTCTTCTTTAAACCGAATATACTTTAACTTTTCCTCTTTTATTATTATCTATAAAACTCTAATAATAATGCTAGTATTCTTCTTAATCTCTTATATGCTTTCCTTATATATATTAGTAGCTAGGAAGTTAAGGTCTTCTCTTTCCTTATCGTTTTTTTGCAAGAATAGAGGGTTAAGAATCGCAGCTTTAAAGGGATCTTTTACTAAATGCTAGTATTAATCTCTTTTTATAAACTTTTTAAGTCTATTCTTAGTATAAGTTCTACTAAGAATAGCTTTATCTTTACTATATTCCTTTAAAATATAGCTAGCCTTAGCTTAGTTAGCTTTAAATATTTTGTATAAGCTAAGCTATTAATATTTTAACTTAGTATTTATACTTTTATCTTAATTAATTTTCTTAACATTATATATAAGCATAATATTATTAGTAGCAAGTAGCATAAAACGGATTTAGTAAGTGCAATTAAAATTCTTTACTCCTTCCGCTTATCTCTTATCTTTTCTAAGTATTACTTCCTTTATATCTTTTTCTTATATTTTAAATTATCTTATCCTTAAAACTAGAAGTTAAGTATAGTCCTTAATTCTATCTTAATCGAGTATCCTCTATATAGGGAAACTTGTCTTAATCGGAAGAATAGCTTCTCTTCTATAGACTATATAAAACGGAGTATACTTAGTAGGTTAGTAAATAGTAGTATAGTCTGCGAATAAGAGGGTTAGGAGTAGCCTTAGCCAATTCTTATGCCCTTCTTTTATTATAGCAATAAAGGCTAGGATAAGAGATCTATAACCTCTTTTAATTATCCCGTTCCCTTTTAAATTATATATAGATATTATAACTTTACTAATGCCTAAGAAAGCTAGTTATATAATAACTGCTTTCTTAAATTTAGATCCTTTATTTACTTTAAGTTTTCTAAAGATCTTATATCGGTATATAACCTTATTCTAAATAAAGTCTACTATAGCTTTTAATATAAGGTTCTTTATTTCCTTAGCTTTAACTTATCTAAAGAAGTTGTCTTTAATAACTATAAGAGTATTATAGCTAAACTTAGTAGTAGGAAGTTAGATATAGTTAATAGCAAGAGTTCTAAAAAGCGGCATAGCCTTTATAAGATATAAGGACTCTTTAGCTCTAGTTTTATCTCTTCTTTAATAGTCTTTATAGCTAGCAATATACTTAGCTATTTCTTCTTAATACCTAGCCTAGTAATAGCGATTTGTAACCCGATAATAAGTTATCTCTCTTCTTTTATATCTAGTCTTATTATAAAGGGATTCTATTATTATTAATCTTTAAGTAAGATTATTAATAACTATTCGAATTAAGTAACTCTTAGTTATAGTCTTTTAAAGCGCTTTATTTCGAATATAATAGTTTAATGCCTTTCTAATAAACGCCTTATATTCTTATCTAGAAAACCCTTTAAGTCTCTTTAAAGCAACTTTCTTTAAGTCTAGCGTTATTAGGTACTATGCAATTTGCTAAGACTCCTCTAAATAACTCGCATTAAGAAGTAAGTATTCTTCCTCTTTTAGTTGCTTAATAGATATTAAGTTATATAATAAAGAGCAAATCTAATTTTGCTCTTTAGCGCGGTTAATCTTTAGGCTATCTTTAAAACTAATTATATTACTCCCTTCCTTTTCCTCTAAGTTATATAATAAAGGGCAAATCTAAATTTGCCCTTTAGCGCGGTTAATCTTCGGGCTATCTCTAGGACTAATTACCTTGCTCTTTTTAATTTATTCTCCCCTATTTCTATCCCTTCTTCTATATTATTTCTCCTTAAACTAACTACTATTGCTTGCATTTACTATTATAATATAAACGTTTTTAATTATATATTCTTTAAAGGGATCGCGAATATATCGGATCTATAAGCTACTTAGCTTTATAGCAATAAAATCGTCGATATCTATTTCTATTTTAGTAGCTAACGCTTCTTTAGAAATCTAAGGACGTCTTAATAAGCTATCGGCAGCTATATATCTTATCCCTTTTATATGCTTTACTTCGAAGTTAAATAATCTAATCTAGGCAAGCTATTAAGTAACTAGAGCTTTTAGGAGATCTATAGCTAATTAATTTAGCTAAGCGACTAGAATGTTAATATCGGTTTTTAAGATAAAGTAAACTTTATATAACTAGAATCTAAGCTTTTGCAAGGCTTTTAACATGCCTTAATACTCTCTTTTTGTTATATTATAGTTCTGTTTTGCATTGCTCTAGATTCCGCTTTTATACCTAGCTACTCTATAGCGCTTTTAATTATCGAATTAGCTAAGTATAGCTCCTTATCCTATTAAGCTAGCATCTACTCTAAGAATAATCTCTCCCTAATTATTACTTTTATTATAGTAGATTTTGCAAAGAATAGGAGCAAAGGTAAGTTTTTCCTTAAGGATCCTTATAGATTTAGCTTAAAGTGCACCCTATTTCTATAGCTAACCCTTTTTAAATAGAGAGTATATAAGCTTAGCAATCTGCGCGAAGCTTTTAACCTAGATTTAGTAGTATATATAAATACCCAAAAACCCTTTTATTTCTATTATATTTATCGGTGCGGGCTAGTCTAGTATTTTAATAACTTTAGCGCTTGCAAGGGAATAACCTTTAAACTTGCAAATATATCCTATAATGCTTATGCTATTATACCCGAACTATAACTTTAGACTTATATAAGCTCTTGCTCTTTCTAGTTTATCTAGAGTCTAATTAAGGTTCTAAATATGCTTATATATAAATTAGCAGATTCCGGGGAGCCTCTATATTCCTTTATAGTTAGTATATAAGCCTTTAACTTTAATATTATTAAGGAACGGCATTGCTATTTTTAGAAATAGGTTTTATAGAATAGTTATTACTACCCTAACAAACTAAGCTACTAAGTTTATTGCTTCTTATAAAGGGGTAGTTATTCGCAGAAGTCTAAGTAGAGTCTAAAAAGCTATTATATCTTAGCTTTGTATATTAAGGATAAGTTAGTTGTATCTTAAAAAGAAGTCTATTAAAAAAGCATATTAATAACTAGCGAATTCCTCCGAAAACTCGTCGATAAAGGGCAAAAGGTTTATATCTCTTAATATTATTAAGTTTATTTTTATCGCGGCATTAATAAGTCTATATATTCTAGCTTATTTCTTAGCTATAAGAAACTAAGGGTTCTTATATAGCTTATAATAGAATTCTAGCACTCCCTTATTAATATATTTAAGGAGGATCTTTATAATAGTAGAAAGCAAGGCTCTTAGAATAGAAAAGTTCTTTTCTTGCTATACTTTATATAGGATTATCTATATAATAATAGGAGGGCTAACGTCTTTATAAATCTTAGAGACCTCTTTCTAGTTAAATGCTATTGCTTCTTTATAATTAATAAAGCATTTAAGAATTATCTTTCTCTTATTTTCCTATATTATTTCCTTAATATTAATTTCTTTTAAACATTTTATTATTAGTCTTGATCCTTAGGGTATAGCGCTTCTTCTAGGGAGCAAGTGCTCCTTATACTTGCTAATATATTCTTATAAGGAGTCTCTAGCCTTCGAGCGTTTATACTAGTCTTAATAGCCTCCTAGAATATCGCTTATTCCGTTAATTTCGTTAATAAGTTGCACTTTATCCGCTTTCTTTTTATAGGCTATAAACACCTTTAATCTCTTCTCTCTATTAAAACCTCCCTATTTCTTCGAAAAACTCGTTAATCCCCTTCTTTACTCTTAAGTAATTTCTATATATTCGGCTTTCTTTATAAACTGCTAGTTTATATAAAGTGCTACTTTCTTATTATATCCGTTAATAACGTTAAGATATTTTATAGTATTAAGTTTAGCTAAAAGCGATATATATAGCTTAACCTTTTCTTTCTAACTATACTTATTAAAATATATTTAAGCCTACTCTTTATCTAAACCTAGGAAAAGTATTAAAAGAATAGAAAGGAGTATCTTTTTATCTTTAAGATAGTTAATAAGAAAGTGCAAATTGCGTTTCGCTATTATAATAGTTAGATTTTTTATATCTTTTATTAATTTTTCTTTTTCTAATTCCTTAAATTTTAAATATAAAACTCTAAAAGATAAATAAAAGTCTTTTCTAGCTAGGTTTCGATTTATAATCTTACTAAGAACGCTTTTATAGCATGCTCTAGCTTCTAGTTTTCCTTTTCTACCTCTTTAACTATGCTTAATATATTAGCGAGATAAATACTTTAAGCATAAAACTTTACTTTTAGATATATTATGCGATTATTATTTATAAGTAACACTTGAACCTTATATATTTTAGGACTACTTAAGTCTAGATTTATAAATAAGGCGTTTACTAATCCGTTGTTTATATACGAAAAGTTTATCTTAGTAGCTATAATAAAAGGTTATCCTAATAAGATTTTATTAAACCCTTTTAGTAAAAAGAAATAGGCTTTAAAGGGAACGCTATCTCTTAGGTTAAGAAGTAGAGAAGCTAATCTAGCGAATTTAAATAAGTTGCTTATAACTAAAGTTAATATAAATTTCTTTACTTCTATTTAAGGAGCGCCTAATTTTCGAGCTAACTTAAAGGGGGCAAGGTTAACTTTAGCACTTATATTAAGAGTAGCAATCTTATCCGATTCTTAGCCTTAATAGCTTAAGATAATAAGTACTTTTAGTAACTTTATAACTATTATAAACTTGCTTAATTCCCTTAAGTCGATATCTACTAGCTTATGCTTTACCCTTTTTATCCTTCTATCCTTCTTAGCCTTAGCTAAGGTAAGCTATAATTTCTTAACTCTATCTATCCTTTAAAGCGCTTTAACTAATGCTATTTCTAGGTTCTTTAGAAGCTGCCTAATCTTATGCCCTTTAGCTTTCTTATTATTATTAAAGATTCTAGTAGCTATTTTAAGAATAAGATTAAAGTCGCGGTTTATAGACTAATAAGCATATATAAAAGCCTCTATAAGATTTAAGTTCTTTAAAGCTTCTTAGATATGCTTATATTTCTTAGCGATAAAAGAAAGAGATAGTCTATATCTTTAAGCCTTAGCAAAGCGCTCCTTTGCTTTCCTTATTTCTTCGTTATCTGCCGTAGTCTATAAGGATATAAATAAATTAAGGATAGTAGTTAGTTCTTCGATTTCTTTATTTTCGTTAACGTTTATTAATTCTATAAGGGTTGTTTTATTAAGGACTACTTGGAAAGTAGTTTTATATAAGGATTTAGCTTATAAGAGCATCTCTTCTTAGATTCTTCTTTCCTTTAAAATATCCTAGATATTAGAAGTCGGCTTATTCTTAGTTATCTAACTAGTTAGAGTAAAAGCCGCATTAACTTCTTTAAGGCTTTCTAATTTCTTTGCTATATTATATTAATCGTCCTAAGTTATGCTATCTATATTAAAGCTTATACTATAGCCTGCTACTTCTCTAGACTTATTACTTAGTATTAAGATAAAGGGAGGAATAGGGTTTTCTCTTTTTAGATTTTCCCTCTTTTTAACTTTTAAAGTAGTATTTCCTTTTGCTTATGCTTTAGCTACTACTACTTTATCTACTTTCTTTTCCTTTTCTTTTTTTTTAATAATTTATTTTTAACGTTTAAAGTTAAAGTTATAATAAGTATTTACTATATCTTGAAGAATCTAGTTAAAGATATTTTCTTATTAATCTACTAGGATCGATATAAAGATTACTCTAAGTTCCTCTTTTCCTTTATACTAGCCTAATCCTATCTTATATATATATTTGCAAGCAATAATAGTCTATATATATAAGCATTTATTCTTAAATTTATATAAGCGAAACTCGATATCCGAGAACTCTAGTCTTAGATTCCTATTATAACCGAAATAATAAGTATTCTTATAGCTTATCTAGTAATCGTTCTACTTATTATTTCCCTATTAATTAATGCGGCTTAGGTTCTAAGGTTGCCTTAAGTATACGATATTTACTTTAGTACTTATATCTTTAAGGTATTTATTAAAACTAGGGAAAGGGTATCTTACTATATAAGAGTATCTTATATAATCGACTATTATAGCTAAAGGCAAAGGGTAGGGAGTAAAATAGTATAGTCTATTTATTCCTTAAATATCGTTCTAGTTATTTCTCCCCGATTCTTTTATAGACTCTATAAGGCTTTATAGTTAGGTTTAAAAGATTTAGAGCATCTTATCGCTCTTTTCTTTACTTGCTAAAGTTATCTTTTAAAGTTTTTTTATAAAATTATTAAGGTTTATAATAAGGGCAGAAAGTGCTCGCGTCTAGTTAAAGCCTATCTATTAAGTTAAGATTAGAAATAGGTTTATTAGTTGCTAAAAGGGAGCTTATAAGGGTTTAAGAAAGTCTAAGGTAAACCTAGTCCTTGCTATATCTTTTATACTCTTAGCAATAACTTATTGCCTTCTTTAATTAAGTTCTAGGTTTATAGAATCTTTATATAGTTAAGACTAGTAAGCAGCATTCTCTCCTCTTTCTATATATCTCTAGATATCTTCGAAGTTCTAAGAAGACTTATCTAGTAGAATTAGATTATCGAACTTAAAGTAGATATTCTTAATTATCTTATAATTTAATGCCTAGAAGAAGATTGTTAATTAAAGGGTTTTAGTAATCTTTCGTTTATTTAAGAAAGTATTAGATTAGCGGGGATAGATATCTAAGAAAGTTCTTATACTTATTACTCTAGTAAGAGTTTATTGTCTAATCTCTTTTAAGTAAGCAAGAGTCCTTTTAATTATCTTCTAATCCCTCTCTTAATATCTCTTTTTAAGAGCATTATAAAGAATATTCTCCTAGTACCCTTCCTAAAAGGGGACTACAAATTCTAACATATCCTTAATAAAATCCGCGTATACTATGCTTATATAACGGAGCATATATACTCTCTTGTCTTCCCCGATAATGCTATTATCAAGACAAAACTAGTCCTAATTCTTTAAGAATTTAGTAATATTATTGCCTTTAAAAATCGGGGTCCCCGGGGTTCCTAGGAAAGGTAAAGGTTATCTCTATATAATAAGAGCAGTTATAAGGTTTAGCGTAAAGGGGGTATAAAAGGGAGCTATCTTCGAGTTAAAGTTATAATCTAGTATAAAAAGGGGGGAAATTAAGGGTTTAGAAAGTATAAATTATTCTAAAGGGGTTAATCCTTGCTTACTAGCTAGGGAAGTTAATAGAGTATATTCCGTTATTATTAAAACTAGTATAAAGGAAGCAGATATAGCTATAGGTAAAGGAGAAGTTATTAGTAAAGGTATTAAGAATAGCAGCTTAGTAAAGGGTATAATCCTCTAGACTACGTACTCACGGTCACAACATAGCTATAGGGTAAAACGTATTAATATTAAATCGACTAACTAGCTAAGAAGAAGGTCGAGGTTAAGCCTCTTTATATATGCATAGAAGTAGCCTCGCTTACTAAGAGGCCTACTTTCACTCGCCTTAACTTAGCCCTTGCCTTAGCTAATTAAGTAATATCCTTAAACTCTTTTACTTCCCTTTTCTAATACTTCCCCTTAAGGCGTATCCTAATTCTCCCTTTATACCTATAGCGTACCCTTATTAACTAGTCTTAATAGTCCCTAGAATCTCTTATACGCGATATAAAGTAAAGGCTTAGTTATGCTATTTATAATTATATTACTTATAAGAATATATAAGATTTCTAGCCTCTTCTTCTTAGCTAGGTCCCTAATAAAGTAGTAGCTAATATCGATATGCTTAGATCGCTTATATAGATATAGGTTTTTCACTAGTGCTAGTGCCCCTTAGTTATCTTTATATATCTTAATAGTATAGTCTTTGTTATTATTAATATAGTAAGGGACTCTTAGATCCTTTTATACTTGCGTAGCCTATTATCTAAGCTTCGTAAATATTGCTTAAGAGATATACTTTAATTCCGCGCTTAATATTGCTACTAACTTTTGCTTATATAACGCCTAGGCTATTAGTCCACTATAGAATATGCTTACGCCCCTAGATATGCTCTTCTAGTTCGTCTTATTATTAGCCTAATTAGCATCTATATATACGCCTATATAGCTCGAATAAGCTCCCCTTAGCCTAAAGCATAACTTCTGCTTTAATATTGCTTTAATATATTGCAGAAGCTACTTTAAGGCGTATCCGTGGCATTTAACTAGGTTCTTTATATACTATAATAGTCGTCTAAGAGTAAAAGCTATATCTAGTCTTATAAGAATTATTATATATATAAGTTAGCTAATTCCCTTTATATATTGCTTCGCGTTAATAGGAGTCTTATCGTTTATAGCAGCTAGCAAGCTCTTAATATTCTACGCGGGTGCTATCTATCTTCTATATCTTATATATATAATTCCTATTAAGTTATAAACGTCTTCTAGATATAGCTCTTAGTCTATATATATTATCTAGTTTAGTTAGTCTCTAGTAACTCTTATACTAAGAATCTTATTAATCTCCCCTAAATTCTTAGTCGTAAATCGTTTTAATAAACTTTTATAGAACTAATTAAGCTGCCCTTTAGTCTTAGTAGCGGCTAGTATATTATTAATATATATAAAAAGCTATATGCGTCTCTCTTTATAGATATATATGCATAGATCTACTAGGCTTTGCTCGAATC
>JAPZPB010000941.1:0-11036 GCA_037952635.1 Bryoglossum gracile | reverse complement strand
GGTTTGTAGGGTCTAGAAGCGAGGTTGAAATATAGTAAAGTCGATTTGTATATTGCATTCCAACACCACTTTCGTCCTGATATACGCGGAGCTAGTATTGATAAGCATATAACGCTATGTTACTAATACTTGATTGAAAGGGGATCGGCTTTAATAATAGTTTGTATGCAATCTGATTTCCATTAGCAACTTTGATTATTTTAGAGAATTATCAAGATGTATACTTACTAGACGGGTGTAGGCAATGCGTATAGTGGAACAAGATAGCCGAGTTATAAGGGTCGTAGGTGATCGACTATGATCGTGATCTATCTAGCAATTAAGTAAGGTGGATGTGTGGGTTAAGTAGAGCAAGGGGTGGTTATATTAGGCGAGGTGATGTTAACAAACGCGGGCACTGGAATTAGGCGAGGTGGCATATAAATTAAGCGAGGTGGTAAAGGGGTTATTAACACCGGGATGCCCTATTAATGCCAACCCTTTAATAATAACGCTGGCCTAAGAACTTGGTGGCAAGTGCAAGTATTACATGATCTTAATTAAAGCATGCAATAAAGTTATTTACAATGGAGTTATTTAAAGATAATTATAATTGTAATTTCTTCTATTTAATCAAAGAATAACTTTAGATATACTCTCTTAATCAGAGCGCAAGTTAATATTGTGTACCGGGTAATTTATCTGCTAAAGAGTGTTTGCGATCCTCTATTAAAGACTTGCCCCTAATGATTCTCTAGACTAACTGCTCTCTCTATAACTTGAGCGCTTATATGCTTGCGGTAGCTTGCGTACATAGGAAGCGTAAGAGAGTCGGGCTTCTTGAACGTTGCTTTCCGAGAAGTCTGTTGGATGGAGGCTCCTTCTATATATAAGGGAGGAGATATATCTCGGGCAAAGGAAAACTTTGAAACTAGTCGGTAGTATGCATATCGAAATCTTAACGCGTTGATCCTTTCTTGCATTGCCTTAAACCGGTCTTCGTTAAGATAAACGATGATATATATTGCTTTATTTTATTAGATTCGATAACTATTAAAATTATTAAGGTCTTACCTCTTGTTGAGTTTTCCCTTCTAGGTGAACTTTAAATTCTAGGGCTTGTAGATGTGAGATTTCGACCCGACTACGTCTATAGCCTTCAAGTACCCTTTTATAGCTAGCCAAACTACCCCTTAATTACTAGACGGTAGCTTATACTATCTAATATTATTGTTTTATCGTTAGAGGTAGTTACTATTAATATAGCAGCAAGTTGATAGGCACTACTTATAATCCATCGTCTAGCTGCTTTAGGATTCCTGGAACTTTACTTTAATTGCTTAATCGACGTTGTATAAAAATTATATACTTTCTAGAAAGCTTATAATATCTTAGTCTAAGATCTATGAAAATATAATATCGCAAACTATCAAGATAACTTCGGTAAGACACCCTAACCCGCAAAAGCACATTTTTAATAAGTAGTAAGAAGAGTCTATCTTTATCGATAACCTTGAATAGTTGCCTCTTACGCTTGCAACGCAAAAAGTGAATGTTGCTAACGCGTACAATATATAGGATTATGCTAATAACGCCGAGCGAGAATTATCGATTGCATATGCTAAGCTTATATAAGAGATTCGTAAGAACTAGTAGCTTTAATAATAAAACTACGAGTATATAGAAGCACTAGCACGAGCCGTGCAGGACTATAGCGTAATAGGGCACTACCTTAAATTCGTGTTAAGTTCGCATCTTGCCTTCTCGCAGGAATTTTAGAAGGCAAAAGTAATAGTGGAAACTTTGGAAGCTGTTATTCGGATGCTTTCTATATCTTCCCTTAAAAGGTTAAGCAGTTCGGGTGCAATAGCTAGCGGAGAACAGCCTGCAGTGGATAAAATGGAGTGATGGCAATTTTAATAATTAAATCTAGCTCTTCTATAGCCTCTTTATCTCTTCCACCTTCTGCTCTTATATCGTCTTTTACACTATCTAAAATCCCCCGTGACTCTTTAAGTAAATCGATCAGATTATATTTAGTCGTAATGTTGCCTAAGTTATTTAACCTGTATAACAACTTTATAATTAGACTTATCGCAGTATCGATTCGATAAAGAACTTTATTTATATCGCTAATCTTGATGGTTATCTACTATATATAAACATTGTTATAGTCGTAGTCTACTTTAGATCTCTTCGAACCCCGCTTACTATTATTAGAGCCTTGAAAATGTGAGCATAAACTAATATAGTGAAAAGGGAGGCTTACTTCCGGTGTTGTCTATAGTTGAGAGATTCGATGTCTGTTTACGTTGGCGCTTACTAAGTCTGATACTGCCAAGTTTCTCGAAAACATTTTCGGTTTCGACTTCAGAGGCTTCGGCGCCGTGGGTAACCACGGTCTGTAGCCGGGCTCCCGATGGGAGTAGGGTTCTCCCGGGTGGCATTTTCGCATCTTTGACTAGCACCTCGATATTAGTTCTGTGTTTTCTTAAAGGCTTTATAAGTTTTAGTAATACCATGTGGATCAGCCTGCTGAGAGGTTGCGGCTTCATGATTGGTAGACTGGTAATCCGCTTGTGAAATTATATCTCTCCTGGAGGAATTCTCCGTCGAATTCTCCCGGACGGTCGCTTCTACTTTTCTATTAACACATTATAAATGGGTATAGAACAAGCGCAACTACCGTTAACCACAAAAGCCGTATTCGGCATATAGGGAAGCTCTACTGCTGCCTGATAGAGCATGTTGAATGGAATATCTTTATAGCGTTGTTGACCCTCGCTAGCGATATCTTGGCTAGCTAATTAGCTATCTTTAGATAGTTGAGAAGTTAGCGAGTTAGGATTGATGTTGGAAGATGTAAGGTGCTGAGCATTATATGCACCGGATAAGGCTGCGTATTGTCGACTGGCTAACATTTTTAGGCGGGTTCTTAACGTGGAAAGAGGTGATAAAAGTATAAGAGGATGTTATAGACTACAGTTAAGACGTAGGAGGGAGATGCAGGTTAGAGGAGGATGCAGTGTTCCTTTCTACTTTAAGTAGCTTCTAAGCCCGGGGAGAACTCTCCGTGATCGGTCTACTTAGAGGAGGCGGGCAAACTTCTCTATTAGCATATCTATAATAGGTTTGCTAGAAATAGATAAGGCAGAGACGGTCGTTATTGCTCGTCAGCTTTTGGGGCGGATTATAGATATGCTAGCTATAGCTACGCGCTAGTCTTCGTTGCGTTATCGAACCTATGCCTCTCTTAGATAGTATCTACTAATCCTGAAGTTAGAAGGCATCTTATATTATAGTTCTAGGCGTTATCTAAAAATATCTCTCGTATTTAAGGCGCTTGGGGATAACGAAAAGACACTTAAGGGGTTATTGGTAAAGCATCTATTAGTGAAAAGGGATATCTTTATTAATACCTCTAATAGCAGTTTAGAGGGTATAGAAAGGGACTAGCTAAACCTTTCTATATCTATATAAGAATAGCTATTAGCTCTAATCAAGCTGCTTCCAAAGCTGCTATAACAACGCTATATGCCGATAGTACTTAGCCGGTCTTATATAAGAGGAGACTTGTCTTGATTTATGCATGGAATATAGTAATCCGGAGCTATTTTCGATAAGTCTACCTTGCTATTGATAAATATTTGCTCGCTAAATATATTATAACCGCTCTTGACTTAGTAAAGCACTAAGCATAATAGTAAAGTGGGATCCGGTAGTGGGTTGATCTCTTAAAGGGAAAAGTATAAGAAGTCGTCTCCTTCCCGGCTCTAAGGATAAACTTTTGTCCTTTAGTTTTCATCTTATTAAACCCTTGGCCCTCTCCTTGATCTAGCATCTTTGGTTAACATAAATCCAGAACCGCAGACCCACGACAGCCTGCTAAGCATAGAGACTAACTAGCTATTAGATATAGACTTATTAATCCTTTATAATCTCTAGATGTACAATCTGAATTCTTACTAAGAAGCCGTACTATAGAACAACGATAACTTATCGGCCCTTCTTGGTCTCGATACCTGCGACTCGGATTCGGCTGCAAAGACTCTGCAATAGAGCATTGAAAACCCATTTTCCGAAACCTAATTTACTGCCAAGGAAACGCAGACACGTCTTATTGGAGCCACCTAGCTAACAATAGGCCTTCCACCTCCTATTGCTAATCCCAATAATTCCACCCCTTATCCGATTAACTCTGCTCTAGAATTGGCAATCCAGAAAGCATTAGAAACCAATACTAAGGACGATCGACCTAAACCGGAGGTTAAGTTAATGCAAATTATAGAGGTATATTTGGGCAGGAAACTCAGACTTAGCATGCAAATACTAATAACAAGCAAGGACTAACTTCGATTTCTGCGGTATAGGCTATAGACAAGGCTTTTGCCAGCTGACGGATAGCTTGAAGCAAATAAGATAAGAGCTATGTCTGCTTTTATAAGGAAATTGGAGCATATTGAGGACCCGCCGCAAAGTATCCTGCACGCTACTAGGATCCTTACGCTTCTTAGGAAGATCACTAATCTGGATAAAATCCCGAGAAACGGCAAATATTCTTTTAAGGAGCGAGCAGCTGCGTTACTCGAGAAGTGGAAAATAAGCCTAGAGAAAGATCAAACCGCACCCTCGACTAGGCAGCCATTTAAACATGATGAGACTAGACTCACCGCAGTTATAAACGAGCAGAAGCTTGCTAACACAATAGACTTACAAAAACTACTAAACAACGAAATACCAACTTTAATAACTAGTTCGATAGAGGATCGGGCACTGAATATAGTCGGTAGATTAAAGCTATTAACTAAGGATTATAACAATGAGTCCGCTAGAACTCCGGCCAACGAGCATTCCTAGCCTACCCCGCCCCCTTCTCCCAACCTTCACGCGTTATACAAATCCATACCGAACCTAGTAGTGATTGATTTGACGGACGACGATGAGGTGGATATAGCAAGCGGATTGCGGCGACCCGGATAACCTACGGAGGATCAAAATCCTCGACATAACGCAGCTAAGAGCACTAAGGTACCCAGGTTAACATCGCCCCTAAGTACAAGTAAGTGCTTCTTAGTACCTACCCACGAATAACCTAATATAGCGTTATAGATTCTGAATCGAGTTCCTCCCTAGCATAGAAGGACCGGGAGAGTTCGAAGTCTAATTCGGCCAAGTTTGGCACTAAAAAAAGAAAGCGCACTAATGTTACTAATAATAAGAAAAATCTGGTATTAGCTTCAGGCTCTTGTACGTTGCAGCCTAACTTAATAAGATTCTTAAACTTACAATTACAGCACTAGGAAAGCATAATACACTAAAGCGCTAACGACTATAACAGAAGACTTTACTTGGCAAACACCTTTATAACGAAATCTTATAGATAAGCGGATTAATATCAAGAATCAAGAAAATAATTAAGGATATAAAGGAAGAAATCGAAGCAATAGAATTAAAGAGAGTCCTATTGCTTAACGAGAATAAGACGGAGATGCAATCGGCTTAAAGGAGAATAAATAATACAATTAACTTGAAGGAGTATTTACTTGCTTAAAGAGCCTAAGATAAGAAAGTTACAAAAGAATAGTTATCCTTAGAGTAAAGTTAGTAGGCCTTGTTTAGATCCTAGGTAGTGGCTAAGATGTTCTGGTCTTGGCTATATAGATTGCTATTTAATTGGAATTCTATATATTTTCAAAAACAACGCTGCTATAAAGATATAATAATATAGATAATAATAGACTATAAGCAAGGAGATTTAACGTGAAAGAGAGGAGATGCGACTATATATCGGTAAGGACTAATAAAATGAAATCGACTGGTTGGTACAAGGAAGCTAGACAAAGGAACAAGCAAGTCTATCTATCCGAGATTAAAAGCGAGCGAAGAGCACTAGTCTGATAGTGCGTATCTAGATAGTAAACTCCGCTTCCTTAATCCTAAGGCTTTTACAATAAATCCTTGACCTTATTCTAGGCCTTTAAGAACCTCCCCTTAGCGGCTGGGTTTATCTTTTCAGGATCGATACCCTTGAGGTCGTACTACTATTCCCGATACTATAGCATTGCTGCTCGCTTGGCAGACTTTGACTCTGCGAAGCTATTGGTAGCAGCAAGCGAGTTGCTATTACTCTTACCCTTAATCTTAACCTCTAGCTGTTTCGGCTTGGGCGTTGGTGAGAGTCGGCTATTCGGGACGGGGGTTAGAGATCTGTCCTTTGCTTCACGCTAGCCGTTCTGCTATTCCTCGTAACGAGCAGCGTGCCACTTTGCAGCCTTAAAGATATAGATATTATATTTCTTGGCGTTGCTAAAGAGGTGCCGAATAGATAATCGGACCTCCTACGTCTTCCGGATTTCACTAGCGATCTCCCATTTAATATAAATATCAAGAGGAGCAATTCTTCTAGCTACACCCTTCTCTCTAAGCGCTAAGTCGGCCACGTCGCAATTGTACGCCAAGCCTACTATTCCCACGAGCTCACGTCTTCGACGCACGAATTTCTTCTTAAACTTTTTGTCTTTAAGTCTTTTATCCGGCCCGAATTTCTTAGTTTCGTCTTTATTAAAGTCGTTATCCTCTTTAGCAGCTATAGAACGTTCGTATTTTGCAGCGTTTAGAGGACTATACTAAACGATAACGGGCTTCGACTTATCTTGCTCTCTCTAAGCAATAATCTTCCCGCCGTAGTTCTATCCTATCGCCTCTCTTGCTTAAGCTAGCGTGAACACAGCCTCCTTATCGTCGGAGGGCTTGCCAATAATCAGTGGCTTGGATATGCCGTCGGGTTTAGTTAGGTTAACTACGGGTATCCCTTTAGGTTTATTAGACGAAGCACTTGGTTCCCTAGGCGGAACGAAGAGGCTCTCGTTATCTCTACTCTCTTAACCTTAATCTTGCATATCGATATCCTTATCTTCCTTGTTCAAATTCTCTAGTTCTCCCTCCTATTCCATTACCTCTCCGTCTAGTTTAGCAATCTCCTCTTTCAAATTGTTGTACTCTGCCTTTTCGTCCGGATCCGCATCATCGCGGTTATACTCAGAGAGCTCTGCTAGCTTTTGCTTCTTTCGTAAGATAGCCTTTCGACTTCCTTCGACCTTAGTAGTAACTTTCTGAATCCTCCCTTTAACTTCGCGTTTTCGTGCATCTTTGGAAGCTAACTTGCTGTCTGCCTACTGATTTTTTGGTTTATTGTTAGTCGCCATCTTGATTGTCTATAGACTCTATAGGAATGCATAGTACATCGATGATTATATATCACTTAGCTTGGTACTACAGTGTTGGCTTAATACCCTCCGAGACCAGGTGGTTATACCACCTGAAGCAGCAATAAATAGAGGTATATTACCACTATTTGCAACTTGGCCATAAAACAGGCATATAACAGATAGGAGCCGCTAATTGATAGTCTGATATACCCATAGTCGATTTGGTCTAAAATTGAATAAGATTCCAAGGGAATATTTCAAAATAGTAAATCGCTTTTTATTCTACCCAATACAAAAGTAATCTTTCGTTAGCTATCGCAGCTCCAAGCGACCTAGGAAACGATATGCGAATTGTCTAGTACTTAATAGTATTCTAGCAAGATAAAGAGCCTACTCGCGATGGCACTCGCACTAATCTTTATTCTATATTCGCTAAAATTTCCGGAGAAAGAGCAGAATTATTATAAGCATATTAGAAAGACGAATCTTTAGTTGCTAATATATTAGCCTCCCGTTATAGAAGATCGCGAGCACCGTCGCTAAGGGGCTAGTCAAGGACCCGGGCTATACGTTAACTATCGAATATATATCTATACTCCCCTCGAGCCTCTTTATCGATATAAGATTGCTACCGTCTAGTTTTAGCCTTAGCTACGTTCTAACTAGCATAAGCTTAAGCTTCGCGCTACCTACTAGCTTGCTTATAATTGCAGCTATCATCCCACTAGCCGCTATAGTACTACCGCAGCTGAATCGATGAGAAGAATGCTAGGGGTAGAGATTTGCTAGAAGAAATTTGTAGACAAGAAATGAAACTATTATATAACTATACCTGAATCAATTGTATATGATTAAATAAGCTATTATAGAATATACCTAAAACAATCGGGTAACCTCTAGACTCTTAACGGGCTATCCTTATATTATCCTGCTAAAGCTACTAAGATAAGACTACTTATAGATTAGATGTTGAATATAGTTTGTTAATGCACTATTTAAAAGCGACTAGTCAAATCTTACACGAATATCAATATAAACCTAAGCATAGATTTTCATTTTTCTAAAACTCTTTAATTTGTTTATTAAAACCTAGAATAACAAAGGTCAAGCTATTTCTATCCGATCCGCATTTAGCGAGTTGGGGGTGCTATAAAATCCTTCTAAACTCTTACCCTATGCTGGGATAGTGAATCTAGGCGTAGTGGTTCTAGGGCTTTAATCCTAAGTAAAGGTAAAGTAGATATATTATCAGAAGCATTTAATAGATATAAGGTGGTTATGTTTGCTTTAGAAGCTTTCTTCTTCGCCCGAGACGTAGTTTCGTAGTCTATAGCTGTTTTAGAAAAGACTAGATTACGTTGCTTCTAAGACTTAAGCATAGAGCAGTTTCTATTAAAGCATACTAAATTCACGATATCTTCCTTAGTTAGCTAAACTAGTTCCTCTATATTTGCGAAAGTAAAGAATTTGCCGTTCCTCTTAAACAGGATAAAAACCTCCGTATCGCAGGCTACTCTAATATTATAACCCTAATAAAAGAAGTTATTCTTCCTCTTGCGAAATTGCTTTAACTTAGCCCTCTTATCTATAATAAGAATTGACTCCGATAAAGATTAGTAAGAGCTAGACTTAGCCGTTATTATATTAGTGGGCACTTATACTAAGCTGCAACATTACTATAATATATTAAATGCTCCTTTGTATCTCTAGCTATTACCTTTTGGATAACCACTTAAATAATCACTTGCAATATCACTTTAATAATTACTTATATAACTACTTGGTCTATTAATTCTAAGCCGATTACCCCTGCGGTTATATAGGTTAATTACTATAAGCTTCACAAAGCTAATAGTTGTAATTATTAGTAAGTGGCATAACGCTATCTCTGGGACTAAGTCGGGATTCTTAATTTTCTAACATTGGAAGTTTAGATCCTTATAGCATTGTTAATTATATCGTTCTTATCATTTATACGTTCAGGGGTCTCTAAACTCGGCGACATGGATATACCGTCGCGGTACTGCTTCATTTTAGGCTATATCTTTGCTATATAGCTTTTACTTCGTGCCGTTTATCGTGCGTTTACCTTCGAGTAGCTATCGACTTCCTCTTTCTTCTTAAAATATATTATATATCTATATATCTTCCTAAGGATTCCCTTCGTCGGGACGGCAACACGTCTCGAGGTTCTGCTCGCATCTATATACCTTATTACGAATATCGTCCTCGTTATAGTCGTCGGGGTAGAGTCAAGGTTAGATATAGGCACTCGTGCTACTATAATATTAATTATTAACCTTATTCCGCTCTTATACAGTCCCCGTTTAAGCCTTATAATAGAGATGCTCGGAATTATGCTCTGGACTAGCATTAGAAGCTACTAATAGTTAGGCCGGACGGCGGTCGCAAAAGTCTTATTGCATATAATTATATTATTAAATAGCAGTTAGTCGTTTGTATAGACGGGGATTAATGCCTCTAGAGTTGTGGTGCGTCTGCGTTAGCTTTCCCTTAGGGGTATATTTAGCTAATTCCAAGTTATAAGCGAGCTTTGCTATTAGATTAATCCTCTTTCTCTTGTTTCGGGTTAAGCGGAGGCATTTCTATAAATAGTTCCTTAATCTGCACTTCCTTCTCTTAGTTATAGCTCTAATCGCTATTAGACATTACGTATTCTCTAAAAAACCGGCCAAGATATTTCTATAGATTAGCATATATTTCTAGGTTAAGATAACGATACTCCACTAGCTTTTATTCGCATTTAGAAACTTTGCTATCGGCAGGCCGTTTGCAAAAGCGGTAGCAACTCGCCTCTCGATTCCCTACCCCTTAGATAGGTTACTTATAAGGCTATTGAACGTATTGCAAATCGATATTACTATGCCTAGAAAGTGGAAGGTTAGGGCTAGTTAGTATATCTTTGTTTCTATACCGAAACTCGGCGTCTTCGTCGGACTGCAAGGATACCCTTTTATAATTTCGTGGTGGGATTAAAGCTAGAAAGGGCTAACAATCTCCCTCTTAGTTAAGTTAAGGATAGGGTTTACCAAGCAGCTAGATAGGTATATTAACATAGAGCGCCTTGCATTTATCGATAGACTATACGGAATATAGCATAAGTTTAGAGAATATAGAATAGTAATTATATTTACTACTAGGATTAGCATAGCTAGCTATATTCCATATATTAAGGACTTTATTAGCAGATATAATAATTGCTAAGTATAGACGTGCCGGATTTTCCTTGTCTAGCAGATAAATAAAGAGAGTAAGTTAAGGAGAAGAAAGACTATCCTATTTGCTTCTAATTTCCTCTTAGGCTAAGAGCAGTGGGTTAAGAGCTAGATAGATAATCTCCTCGATAATAATACTAGATATATGCATATACGTTATCTAATATTATTAGCTTGCTAACGCTAGGCAGATCCTCGAGGTCCGCCTCTATATCCTAGATTACAGCGGAAAGAAAGATTTAGAATACGGCAATTACTTTAAGATTAAGAAAATATTCACTCCGCCGAATATTGTCGAAGTGCTCTAAACCGAGTTCGAATCCTACTAAGGCAAAGTGATAGTCTCCCGTATAAGTAAACTCGTTATATCCTTATATCACTAGCTAATATTATAATAGAATATGCTAATCGAGTTATAGCTAATAAAGTCTATAGGGAGGTTTAGCGGAAAATGAATAAGAGGGTTCGCCTAGTCGAGCTAGATTTCTAGCTATCTTTGCAAGAGATAAAGTGGCCGTTAACTAATAATATGGAAATCAAGTGCAAGGGATACAAGTACTAATGCTCCTAGCAGGGAGCATTCGAAGGGGGTTTTAGTAGATCAGGTTATTAG
>JAPZPB010000940.1:0-11051 GCA_037952635.1 Bryoglossum gracile | reverse complement strand
TATAGATATTATAATTAGATAGTTAAACAATTAATAGATAAATTTATTTAGTTGCGATATAAACTGCTATAAGATTATTATATAGAACCGAATTATTTAAATTGCAAGGTTATTATTATTAATAATATAAGTGCTATTTGCGTATTTATTATAATTAGTAGCAAATAAGGCATCGACGCTAATAGCAATATAAGTGCTTCTAGTGCAGAACCTTTATATTGCAGCAAAGGTATCAAGATTGCCATTAGCGCATTTCTTATAATTAGGGGCAAAAAAGTCGTCGTCGCTAATTAGTAGTTAGGGCCTTTTAGTACCGAAATTGCAACCTACCTATTTTATGCTATATAAGCTAGTGGTTAGACGCACTAATATGCAATAGCTAATAGCACTAAATTTTTGGATATGCAGGACGCGCAGCAATGGCGCGAATGGCTAGCTGCTGGCACGTCTGGCTAGTCAATAGCACGCCCGTGGCAGGTTTTTTTTTTGCTGATATAGTAAGAATCTAAGACTAGAGTTCCCGGATATCGAGTTTCGCTTATATAAATTTAAAAATAAATGCTTATATATATAGACTATTATTGCTTATAAATATATATATAAAATAAGATCGGGCTAGTATAAAGGAAAGGAGGAACTTGGAATAGTCTTTATATAGATTCTAATAGATTAATAAGAAAACATTTTCGACTAGATTCTTTAAGATATAATAGATACTTATTATAACTTTAACTTTAAACGTTGAAAACAAATTATTAAAAGAGAAGAAAAGGAAAGGAAAGTAGATAAAGCAATAGTAGCTAAGGTATAAGCGAAAGGAGATGCTACTTTAAAAGTCGAAAAGAGGGAAATTCTAAAAAGAGGAAACCCTATTCCCCCCTTTATCTTAATACTAAGTAATAAGTCTAAAGAAGTAGTAGGCTATAATATAGGCTTTAATATAGATAGCGTAACTTAGGATAATTAATACGATATAGCAAAGAAATTAAAAAGCCTTAAAAAGGTTAATGCAGCTTTTACTCTAACTAGTCGGATAACTAAGAATAAGCTAACTTCTAATATCTAGGATATTTTAAAGGAAAGAAGAATCCGAGAAGAGATGCTCTTATAAGCTAAATCCTTGCGCAAAACTACTTTCTAAGTAGTCCTTAATAAAATAACCCTTATAGAATTAATAAATATTAATAAAAATAAAGAAGTCGAAGAACTAACTATTATCCTTAATTTATTTATATCCTTATAAACTACGGCAGATAACGAAGGAATAGGGAAAGCAAAAGAGCGCTTTACTAAGGCTCGAAGATATAGACTATCTTTTCTTTTTATTGCTAAGAAATATAAGCATATTTAAGAAGCTTTAAAGAACTTAAATCTTATAAAGGCTTTTATATATACTTATTAGTTTATAAACCGCGACTTTAATCTTATTCTTAAAATAGCTACTAGAATCTTTAATAATAATAGGAAAGCTAAAGGGCATAAGATTAAGCAGCTTCTAAAGGACTTAGAAATAGCACTAGTTAAAGCGCTTTAAAGGATAGATAAAGTTAAGAAATTATAGCTTACCTTAGCTAAGGCTAAGAAGGATAAAAGGGTAGAAAGGGTAAAGTATAAGCTAGTAAATACTAACTTAAGGGAATTAAGCAAGTTTATAGTAATTATAAAGTTATTAAAAGTACTTATTATCTTAAGCTATTAAAGCTAAGAATTGGATAAGATTATTACTCTTAATATAAGTGCCGAAGTTAACCTTGCCCCCTTTAAGTTAGCTCGAAAATTAGGCGCTCCTTAGATAGAAGTAAAGAAATTTATATTAACTTTAGTTATAAGTAACCCGTTTAAATTCGCTAGATTAGCCTCTTTACTTTTTAACTTAAAAGATAGCGTTCCTTTTAAAGCTTATTTCTTTTTACTAAAAGGGTTTAATAAAATCTTATTAAGATAACCTTTTATTATAGCTACTAAGATAAACTTTTCGTATATAAATAACGGATTAGTAAACGCCTTGTTTATAAATCTAGACTTAAGTAGTCTTAAAATATATAAGGTGCAAGTATTGCTTATAGATAATAATCGTATAATATATTTAAGAGTAAAGTTCTATGCTTAAAGTATTTATCCCGCTAGTATATTAGGCATAGTTAAGGAGGTAAAGGAGGAAAACTAGAAGCTAGGGCATGCTACGGGAGCGTTCTTAGTAAAATTATAAATTGAAACCTAGCTAGAAAAGACTTTTATTTATCTTTTAAAGTTTTATATTTAAAATTTAAGGAATTAGAAAAAGAAAAATTAATAAAAGATATAAAAAACCTAACTATTATAATAGCGAAACGCGATTTGCACTTTCTTACTAACTATTTTAGAGGTAAAAAGATACTCCTTTTTATTCTTTTAATACTTTTCTTAAGTTTAGATAAAGAGTAAGCTTAAATATATTTTAATAAGTATAGTTAGAAAGAAAAGGTTAAGCTATATATATTGCTTTTAGCTAAACTTAACACTATAAAATATCTTAATATTATTAATAGATATAATAAGAAGGTAGCACTTTATATAGATTAGCGGTTTGTAAAGAAAGCTAAATATATAGAAATTACTTAAGAGCAAAGAAGGGGACTAACGAGTTTTTCGAAGAAATAGGGAAGTCTTAATAGAAAGAAAAGATTAAAGGTGTTTATAGCTTATAAGAAGAAAGCGGATAAAGTGCAACTTATTAACGAAACTAATAGAATAAGCAATATTCTAAGAGGCTATTAAGACTAGTATAAACGCTTGAAGGCTAAAGACTCCTTATAAGAATATATTAGCAAGTATAAGGAGCACTTGCTCCTTAGAAGGAGCGCTATACCCCGAGGATTAAGACTAATAATAGAACGTTTAAGAGAAATTAATATTAGAGAAATAATATAGGAAAATAAAAGAGAGATAATTCTTAAATGCCTTATTAATTATAAAGAAGCAATAGCATTTAACTAGAAAGAGGTCTTTAAGATTTATAAAGACGTTAGCCCTCTTATTATTATATAAACAATCCTATATAAAGTATAGCAAGAAAAGAACTTTCCTATTCTAAGAGCTTTACTTCTTACTATTATAAAGATCCTCCTTAAATATATTAATAAGGGAGTGCTAGAATTCTATTATAAGCTGTATAAGAACCCTTAGTTTCTCGTGGCTAAGAAACAAGCTAGAATATATAGACTTATTAATGCCGCGATAAAAATAAACTTAATAATACTAAGAGATATAAACCTTCCGCCCTCTATTAATAAGTTTTCGGAGGAATTCGCTAGTTATTAGTATGCTTCTTTAATAGACTTCTTTTTAGGATATAACTAACTTACCCTCGATATGCGAAGCTAAGATATAATAGCCTTTTAGACTTTACTTAGACTTCTGCGAATAACTACCCCTTTATAAGGAGCAATAAACTTAGTAGCTTAGTTTATTAAGATAGTAATAACTATTCTATAAGACCTATTTCTAAAAATAGCGATGCTATTCCTTAACAATATTAGAGTTAAGGGCTTATATACTAACTATAAAGGAATATAAAGGCTCCCCGGAATCCGCTAATTTATATATAAGCATATTTAGAACCTTAATTAGACTCTAGATAGACTAGAAAGAGTAAGAGCTTATATAAGTCTAAAGTTATAGTTCGGGTATAATAGCATAGGCATTATAGGATATATCTGCAAGTCTAAAGGTTGCTCCTTTGCAAGCGCTAAAGTTATTAAAATACTAGACTAGCCTGCACTAATAAACACGATAGAAGCAAAAGGGTTTTTAAGTATTTATATATACTACTAAATCTAGGTTAAAGGCTTCGCATAGATTGCTAAGCCTATATACTCTCTATTTAAGAAGGGTTAGCCGTGGAAATAGGGTGAACCTTAAGCTGAATTTATAAGGATCTTTAAGGAAAAACTCACCTTTACTCCTATTCTTTGCAAAATCTACTATAATAAAAGTAATAATTAAGGAGAGATTATTCTTAGAGTAAATGCTAGCTTAATAGGATAGGGAGCTATACTTAGCTAATTCGATAATTAAAAGCGCTATAAAGTAGCTAGGTATAAAAGCGGAATCTAGAGCAATATAGAATAGAACTATAATATAACGAAAAGAGAGTATCGGGGCGTATTAAAAGCCCTATAAAAGCTTAGATTCTAGTTATATAGGGTTTACTTTATCTTAGAAACTAATGCTAACATTCTAGTCGCTTAGCTAAATCGATTAGCTATAAACCTCTTAAGAGCTCTAGTTACTTAATAGCTTGCCTAGATTAGATTATTTAACTTCGAAGTAAGGCATATAAAAGGGATAAGATATATAGCTACTAATAGCTTATTAAGATATCCTTAGACTTTTAAAGAAGCGTTAGCTACTAAAATAGAAGTAGATATTAACGATTTTATCGCTATAAAGCTAAGCAGCCTGCAAATCTAATATATTTGCAATCTCTTTAAAGAATATATAATTAAAAACGTTTATATTATAATAGCAAACGCAAGCAATAGTAGTTAGTTTAAGGAAGAATAGTATAAAAAAGGGGATAGAAATGGGGAAGAATAAATTAAAAAGAGCAAGGTAATTAATCCTAGAGATAGCCCGAAGATCGACCGCGCTAAAGGGCAAATTTAGATTTGCCCTTTATTATATAACCTAGAAGAAAAGGAGGGAAGTGATATAATTAGTTCTAAAGATAGCCCGAAGATTAACCGTGCTAAAGGGCAAAATTAGATTTGCCCTCTATTATATAACTTAATATCTATTAAGCGACTAGAAGAGGAAGAATACTTACTTCTTAATGTGAGTTACTTAGAGGAGTCTTAGCAAATTGCATAGTACTTAACGACGCTAGACTTAAAGAAAGTTGCTTTAAAGAGACTTAAAGGGTTTTCTAGATAAGAATATAAGGCGTTTATTAGAAAGGCATTAAACTATTATATTCGAAATAAAGCGCTTTAAAAGACTATAACTAAGAGTTACTTAATTCGAATAGTTATCGATAATCCTATTTAAAGATTAATAATAATAGAATCCCTTTATAATAAGACTAGATATAAAGGAAAAGAGACGACTTACTATTGGGTTGCAAATCGCTATTACTAGGCTAAGTGTTAAGAAGAAATAGCTAAGTATATTGCTAGCTATAAAGACTATTAAAGAAGAGATAAAACTAGAGCTAAAGAGTCCTTATATCTTGCAAAGGCTATGCCGCTTTTTAGAACTCTTACTATTAACTATATCCGACTTCCTACTACTAAGTTTAGCTATAATACTCTTATAGTTATTAAAGATAACTTCTCTAGATAAGTTAAAGCCAAGGAAATAAAGAACCCTATATTAAAGGCTATAGTAGACTTTATCTAGAATAAAGTTATATGCTGATATAGGATCTTCGGGAAACTTAAGGTAGATAAAGGATCTAAATTTAAGAAAGCAGTTATTATATAACTAGCTCTCCTAGGCATTAGTAGAGTTATAATATCTATATATAATTTAAAAGGGAATAGGATAATTAAGAGAGGTTATAAATCTCTTATCCTAGCCCTTATCGCTATAATAAAAGGAGGGTATAAGAATTAGCTAAGGCTACTCCTAACCCTTTTATTCGCAGACCGTATTACTATTTACTAACTCACTAGGTATACTCCGTTTTATATAGTCTATAGAAAAGAGGCTATTCTTCTAATTAAGATAAGTTTCCCTATATAAAGGATACTCGATTAAGATAGAATTAAGGACTATACTTAACTTCTAGTTTTAAGGATAAAATAATTTAAAATGCAAGAAAAAGATATAAAGGAAGCAATGCTTAGAAAAGATAAAAGATAAGCAAAAAAAGCAAAGAATTTTAATTGCACTTACTAAATCCGTTCTACGCCACTTACTACTAATAATATTATACTTATATATAATATTAAGAAAATTAATTAAGATAAAAGTATAGATACTAAGTTAGAATACCGATAGCTTAGCTTATATAAAGTATTTAAAGCTAACTAAGCTAAGGCTAGCTATATCTTAAAGGAATGCGGTAAAGATAAAGCTATTCTTAGTAGAACTTATACTAGGAATAGACTTAAGAAGTTCGTGAAAAGAGATTAATACTAGCATTCGGTAAAAGACTTCTTTAAAGCTGCGATTCCTAATCCTTTATTCTTATAAGAAGATAATAAGGAAGGAGAAGACTTTAACTTCTTAGCTACTAATATATATAGGGAAAGCATGCAAGAGATTAAGAAGGATACTAGCGTTATTATTAGAGTTTTATAGATAATAATAGAAAAGGAAAAGTCAAAGTATATTCGGTTTAAAGAAGACTAGAAAGACTAGGAAAGTTTAAAAGAAGATATAGCTAAAGCCTAGCTACTTAAACTAGTTTGCCTTTCCTTTAAACTAAAGGGAACCTAGGAAAAATGCAATTTGCCTTACTAGGCTAATATGCCTACTAATCTACTCTAGCCTAGAGTGCCTTTCTCGTTATATATTCTAATATACTTAGTGTTATAAGTAGCTAAACGATAAACAAGACTAGGGAGCTAGAAAAGAAAACCTCCTTTTATACCTTAATTTAAGGTTAATATTCACTTTATGCCTAGGGGGCGTTACTTAAGGTAATTGCTATATTTCTATAAGCTACTTTTAACCTTAGATAATTTATTTACTTCTTCTTGCCCCTCTTTTATATAAGTTCTTCTCTACTATATAAGTTATTCTTTTTTTTTCTTTCTATATAAGTTTGCCTTAAACGAGGGATAATGCAAAGTGCCTGGCCTTCTATTCGCTAAAAATGCTAGCTCTTACTTCCCCGGACTAAGAGGTTAAATATAATCTATAGAAGGATAAGCGCTTGCTTCTAAGCTTAGAAAATATTTAACTACCGTTTAAATTCACTAAAAACTATCGCTTTAGAATTCTTATACTCGGGTTAAGTATAATCTATAAGGGGATAAATGCCTATATTTACTTGCTTTTTTGTATAAAACTATAAATAACGCTTACTTTAATACTTAGAAATAGTATACTATATTAGCTGCCCTTTCCCTTTTTTAGCTTAAAACCTTATTGCTAGACTTAAGATAAAGATTGCCCTTATGCTTTTTGCATATAAATAAAATGCTTTGCGCTAAGGTTTTACTAAAGAAAAGAAAGAAAAGCATAAGAAGAAAACCCTTTCTTTTATACTTAGGATTAGGTACTACTTACTACTTCTTGCCTAGGCACTAATCTAAGCAGTTGCTCGACGAATTTTAAGATAAATAAGGAATAACGCTTAAACTTTTAACTTTTACCTTTAAAGATACCTTTAATTTATTATCTTAGCTTCTAGAATAAGCCTTCCTTATCTAAGCATCTAGAAGTTTACTTAGAAATCTCTAAACGATTACTTGCAAAGCAATATCTTAAAATTTTCGAGGAAAGATATAGTAGTTAGCTTGCCTTATATTAGCGCTACTCCTTTATTTGCTTTAATATAAAAAGCACCTTTGCTAACCTTTAACCTTCTTCCTTATATTACTATATTACTTTCCCTTTATATATTCTTATTTATATTCTGCCCTTTTTATAATACCTTTATATACTATTCTAAGCTTTGCGAAGTTTAAAAATACGCGTTACTTAATCTGCTTATAGATTCTTATTTCCCTTTGCATATTTAGTACGCTTTTGCTTTTTCTTATGCGCTATCTTCTTTTACTTCTTTATAAGAGTATTAAGATATTGCCTCTCTTTCCTTATCTTCCCTAATTTCTATATTAACTTATATGCTTTAAGAATATAAGTTTTATAGATATCCTAGCTATTAAGCAACTTGCTTCCGCCTTTACTACTACTTCTACTACTACTTCCCCCGCTCCCTTTACTAGCCTTAACACGTTACTTTAAAAGCGTGTTTCTTAAGAAGATTTAACTTAGGCTAATATATTTAAATTAATTATATAGTTTAGCCTTACCTTTAATAGTAAAACTTTTGCTACTAAAGAGGAGTTTGAAAACCTGATTAAGGAACTCTCCTCTAAAGACTATACTATTATCTAGGCCGACTTCGTAGATAAGATTACTAAAATAGATACTATTATTAGTAACGTTTTAATTATTTCTAAACCTTATATTATGGATTTAGAGAACTTTTATCTTAACCTTTTAGTTTAATAAATCGCAGAGTTTTATAAGACTATTAGCAAGAATTTATAAAAAAGACTTATAGCTGCTAAGGCTATAAGAGATAAGGCTACTATACGAAAATCTGCTCTCTTAAAACTTTTATATAACTCTAGGGACTATGCCTGCGCTTTTACCGATTATATTCTTATAGAATTCCTTAACAAGGGCTATAACTTCTATAGCGCCCTTATTTTATACTTTAAGGCTACTTAAAGTACTAGATAAGGAATTCTTATTATTAATTAAGAATTTCTTATAAAACGTTATAGTACTTTAAATAAACCTAAGCACCGATATAAGCCCCTTTAATATAGGACGATTATCTAAGCAAAGAAGGTCCTTTAGTCTTACGAAGATATAGAAGATAATATTAAGTATAACTATATATCTATTAGTCTATTAAATGCTTATCTTGTCTTTAGGCTTGCGGGTTTACTAGTCCCTAGGACTTATACTAATTAGATATTCCCTTCCTTCGCTAATAAGTCTAAGTTTCCCTTTAACCTTCCTTGCTAGATTCTAGTTATAGTTAATAATATCGCTATTACTATAAAACTTAAAGCTTTTGCTGCTGCCCCCCCCCCTCCTTTAGTTATTCCCTTTAGTATTCTAGATATAAAGATAGTAAATTCCTTTATTATCCCCGCTTCCCTTAATTCTATTAATAATTCTTAGTTAATAAACCCTATTACTCCTAGACTACTTATCTTAGACCTAGTTACTCCTAAGAGAAAGCATAGGGCTATAGACCCTACTTTAAGCGGATTTAACTATACCCCTTATATAAAGAAAGGATAAGTCGAAGAGATTAAAGAAGGAGAAGGAATTGCTTCCCCTGCTCCCTTTAAAAGAACTAGTAGCCTAGGCTGTAAATATAATGCATCGTTAGGTTTTAAAAAGGTTATTAAAACTAGTATATCCTCCAAGGCGACTTAGAGTGAAAAGAGAGCCTTATTAGACTAAGTTAAGGGATACTCTTAGGACTTTATTACTATCTCTTTGCCTTGTATCTCTTGTTTAAAGAAAGTTTTTAATAAGTTTAGAATAGTTTATCTTAGTCTCTCGCGAGAGAATATAAGAGATGCTTTAATTCTTGTATATGCTATTATCTCTAGTTATAAGAGTATCCGTTGGGCTTAGGTTTATAAAAAGATAGCCCCCTTATTTAAGAAGACTAATAAAATCAAGGAATATAAGGAAAAGTTTTTTAGTTTAGATAAGTATAAGACTTGCCTTATCGAAGATCCGCCTTTTTTCCTTGCCCTTTATTAGTAGAAGGGATACTTTACTAGTATTAAAGAAGCATTTTCCTATATTAATTTCCACTAAGACTAGAGCGCCTTTTATAGTCTCCTAGAAAAGCTTCTTAAAGTCTTCTAAAAAGAATTTAAAATATATAAATATTACTTTAACGATAAATTAACTAAGACTAGTAAGGAACTTATTAATATATTTTACTCCCTTTAATAGCAGTTTATACGCGCCTCCCCCTACCTTTATGCTACTATAATACGATTATGCTAAGATAAAAACGTATATCTTATTATAGTTCCCTCCTCTTCCTTTCTAGCTTTTCCTTAAGATAGAAAGCCTTACTAAAGAATCTTCTATAAAAATATTAATAAAGATAATTCTATAATTATTTAGGCAGAATTTTCCTTTTTAAATAGTAGCAAAATCGGTAGCTCCGTTTCCTATTAGAATAAGGGAATACAAGCCTTAGTTAAGGATAAATTCGGTTTTAACCCTATTTAAGAACTTGAATATGCCTTGCTTAATAGATTTAAGTTCGAATATATAGCTTCTTTTTCGAAAGGAAACAAAAAGAAAGTTATTCCTTAAGTAATATTCTATTATCCTAGGATAGTATCTATAATAAATTTTTATAAGAATTTTAACTATTTCTCTTTCTCTATTAACTATATATTAATTAAAGAAGATAGAATTTATAAAAATAGCTTATCTTACAAAGACTTATAGCCCTTGCTTCGGAACCTTTATACCCCTTTATATTCTTATTCTTATATTCGAATTGATTATAACTATTCTTAGAAGTTATCTTTGCCTTTTAAAGGCCTTAGGCCCCTCTTAAATGCTCTTCTTAGACGCCTTTCTTATAATAACGATTCTATAAAGTTTAATCGAAACCGCTAGCTTAACTATATATATTCCTTTACCGATTAAGATATATATACTAAGTAGATCGAGAGAGCTTCGGCTATTATCTTAAGTGCTTAAGAGGATATTAAGCTTAAAGAGCGCTCTTTATATAAGGAAGTATCTTAGTATATTTATAAAGAGAGAACTAAGGGTGCTAAAGAAGAAATTGCTCCTTTGCTTTCTAATATTATTAACTTAACCCTAGATAGTAATAAGGAGTTAAGAGAAGCTATCTTTATCTTAGATCCCGCTAATAATAATAAGGGTAAGGATAGAGTAATAAGTCTTACTTTATCCTTTAAAACTTTGCTAAGTAAATCGTTTAGGCCTCTTATAGTTATTTCTTCTATAGATTCGGAAATAGTAGATGCTAGAAAGGGAGCTAAAGGTTCTAAGATAGGAGATAGAAGTTTTAGGACTTCGAAAAAGAGTAAAGGTAGAAGTAAAGAAAAAACGGTTCGTTTTATAGAAGATATAATAGATATAGAATAGTATAACGATCCGTTACCCAAGTCACATAACCAAGGGCAGATCTGGGTTTGCCCTCCGGCGCGGTTAATCTTCGGGCCGACTATAGGCACTTAATTAGTTGTTATAGCGAGACGAGGCTAGGATAGGGCGTAAGGCTAAGGTTATATACTTCGAGGCCTAAGGCTAAATATATATAATAGTAGGAGGCTTAAGGCTAAGGTTAGTTTCTATTGCTCTAGCAA
>JAPZPB010000939.1:0-11066 GCA_037952635.1 Bryoglossum gracile | reverse complement strand
ATATATAATAAATAAATAAAATATATTATAATCTTTTATTAATTTTTAGCTAAGTATAACTAGTTAGTAACCGGTCGCTTACCAGTCTAACGCGGCCTTGCGCATTAGTTTTCACTTCGCTTAATAACTAGTTTCTAACCGGATCCTAACCGGGTAGGACTTACCTCTAGTCGTTTTCTCGATTTTCGGTTAATTTTAGCGTGATATGTGGGGCGAAAAAACAACCGTTTACTCTTATGACCGAATGAGGTGATTATTCTGGATAAACAATAGGCAAGCTATTAAGCGAAACAGCAACTGGACAATTCAACTTCGACCTAGAAAACCCACCGGTGAGTCCGTTAACCCAGAAACCTGTCCAGACATGGTATACACAAGGGCAGACATGGACTAGTGTTTTCGAAGACATCGTAATAACTATTGAGGAATGCAGGGCAACCTTGGTCTCTGAATATCTGATTGACAACAAGGACCTACTTTCAATCTTTGGTTACACTGAAACCAGCTCGATTACAGCGGATGAGAGCAAGTATTCCATTAATAGGTTATCAGATTATATACTGATATCCGGAAAGTTATCTATAACACATACCTTTAGATTGGGGTTGAGGGTCTGCAGGCCTTGGAGCATTATAATGTAAAGGATCAGGCTTGGGGAGAAGCCCACAAACGCGTCTGTAGCCCTCGGCACTTGTCAATGTTTACTGCTCACTCCCGTAAATAGGGGCATTTTGCCATTCTCAAACACCTCGTCCTTAGCGGTGGCGGAGTTATGCGCATTGAACATGACACCGCCAATTCGAACCTCACAGTGCGCGTTGATCGCTCCAGGATTCTTTCCCACGGAAAGCCAGCACTTGGAGATTTCCTCTGCAGTCTACACATTTGGCGCTGCACTGCGGATGCGAAGCCCTGCAGATAGTTCTACGAAACCTTGACCGCTGTCGAGGGAGAGTATGAGGAATGGAGAAAAATCGTTTGCTCGAAGCCAGAGCCGCGATGGAAGTTTGTGCAAGCGAACACTTTCCTGAAGGACGACACCGTGGAGGTGAAGGTATATGAGGAGAGTAATGTGGGCATTATTCAATCCTGGGCTGAGAGGGGGGTTTGAAGTGATATTGCAAGACGAGACTCCCCGGCCACAAAACATTATAAGATTACCTCAGAACATGCCCCACGATAGCTAAGCTACCTTCAATTATTGCGAAGCTCTCGGCCCCAACTAATGCGCTGGCCAAACAGAAAAATACAGCTGTGCAGCAGAAAGAAAAATTTGTAGGAGTCCCATTATGATCGTGATTCCACCTACCCATAAAACAGCCCAAAAGGTATACCACTGGAGAGGATTTCTCCTGTCACGCCAAAGGCCCCTCACTTTACTTGGTTGTTGTCTCATATTATATCTTTGCAATGCGAGCAATCTGGTGCCGAAGACTGGAAAGTCGTCTCGAGCAGAATAGGCATTAGATTCCACCAACTCGTTATCGACATCAAGGCTCGAAGGCGGAAAAACATCTGGTGGCAATTGCTGACTGCGACGTCGAAAAAATAACATCCCGCTGGTGAGTGGCCCCTCCCTTTCCCACTCTCGACCCCATGCCCCCTCGTTCCCCCACACCACTCACACACCGTCTCCTACCCAACACTACAACCGCTCCCGAACCACAGTACAAGTCGTGAAGAATCTCACCCGAGAGCGAAGACTCGCATACTGATTACCGCGGCACATGTTTCTTTGCCAATCAAAGCCTGGTAAGGCTTGGCGTCAGCACCGTGTGCATATTTCTCGGCGAATGGGAGGCGATGTGTTGGGAGTTTAGGACTTGAGGTATTGTATTTCCTGTATTTTAAAGCGATGAAGACTTGAATGATGGGTCTGGTGAGAGCTGGGCTCGAGAGGAAGGGAGGGAGCGAGGATGACGGGGGGGGGTGAGAGGTAGGTTTTTGGGAGGAGATTTAGAAGATGTGCTCATGGGAGTAATAGGGTGGGCCGTTGTATCTTGGAGGGAGAGAAGGCGACTGTTGGTGAAAGATGAATTGACAGGTTGAGACATAAATATATTGTTGATACCGGGTCGGGACTGAAGTACTTACTAACTACACCACCTTCAGTGTCCAGCAAACCAAACCAAACCGCGAGGAACGAAGAGCCTCAAGGAGAGAAAGCGGGGATTTTGAGAATAGGACTAAGTATGGATAGGGTCAATAGACAAGTGAATAGAAGTAATGAGGCATACCTCAATGGTCATGTTATCATATGCATATATTCCCCAAACACCTAGTATGCAATATCTCCATCCCCCAAACTCCCTAAACTCCCAGGGATTTCACATCATCCCTCCCCATATCTTGTTCTCTCGTCACCGCACTCCGTCCACCATGCCACATATATTAGAACATCACCAATCCTCCTCCCCACCCTCTTCCCCAACCCCCTCCCACCCCGGCACACTAACCAACACCACAAACTCCCTCGCTCCCGGACAAAACCTCCCCGCCTTCTTAGCCTGAATCTTGATATCTCTCCTCATATGCCCGAAATGATCTTCATTGCCCCTTTCTACGACCGCTTCCTTCGGGCCAGGCATTGCGTCTTTGAACGTAAACTTCAACTTGTTGAATTCCCCCAAAGGGGAGCGATCCTGTTGGCTCCCTGCGGTCGCTAGAATTTGAGCGCTGAACCAGGAGAAAAAGTCCAAGGAGGATATTTTAGGGTGGAGGACGTATTTCGAAAACGTTGTAGAATAGTGCCCGGACGAGGAGGTTTGCAAGCGGATGACGATCTCAGGCTCCCTTGTACTATTCGCCGCCGAGCTCTGCTGAAGTTCCGACATCGTCCTACTAGCAAGTTCCCTCGCCCCTCCCTGTGGCTGTAGCCCAGACGGACTCTCCTTCCTGCGCCCATAAAACAGCACCACGGCCCCGTCATGCAGCATACATGTCTGCTTCGGCTGAATATTCACTTCCTGGTACCGATTTCCGGTCTCTTCGGGGCCCGTGGCTACTTTCAGGGTAATGAAGCCTTTGCCGGTTACTTGGACGAGTCCGGGGGTGGTAGAGTGGCGGTCTATGACGGCGCCGCATATCTCGGAGCCAGTTTTGTAGGGGAGGCGGTCGTGGACGGTAGATTCTTGAGGAAGAGAGGTGAGGTCGGGTCGGTTCTGGAGCTAGATCGTTGTTAGTTGGGAGCGAAAGGTTGGGGAAAGAAGGGAACTTACTAAGTGAAGAGTGTGGTCCCGAAGTTTTTGCTTGTCCCATGCTGTTCTGGTGCCGCTTGAGGGCGGAGTACCTGAGCCTTGGCTTTGACTTTGGCCAGGAGCATATTGGAGTTGAGGTGGTGACCGGCTGACTTTCAATGATGGTGCTTGTTGGATTGGTCGAAGAGTATTATGATTTGGGAACTTGGTTTCAGACTTGGGCGGACTTGACCCCCGTTGGTTGTAGCCGGGTTCGGAGATTGAGGAGGTAGGTAAAGGCGAGCCTTTTTGGGAACTAGATCCATCTGATATCCTCGGGAGTTCGGATGAGATGGGGTTAACCGCTGGCCAGTTAGATTGGCCAGGGTTATTTACAGCTCGGTCGGGTGGTGGAAAGGGTGTTATAAAAATGCGAAATTGAGCAAGGTTGGTGGTGCGATTCCAGGCTACCCAGTAAAGATCCCAGATGTACTGCTTCAGTGTTCGGAAGTACTCGGCGCGTCCTGCTGGAACCACGAATGACTTTTCTTGTTGCCAGTAGATATCTGTCAGCTCGAACTTGAGAGCACCTAGGTCTGAAAACCCTGTGGTTTCCGAGTACCATTTGTAGAAATTCGGCAAGGTCTGCCACATGATTACACCGATGGCACTTCCAACCATGCGGTTTGGGTTTTTTTGTTTCAGGTCTGTAGTATATACTCGGGCTTTCTTGGTGAATCTCCCAATCAAGGCTTGAACCTCCGGGTTTGGGAGGCGGCTCTCTACTCGATTTTCGATAGTGAAAGTGACTGCTGGAGGCTTATACGGGAATTTTTGCGGCAGCTGAATAGCTTCGATCTGTGCATTGCTAGGCGGGGGAGGGAGAACACGATGTTGAGAGTAAGGACTTAATGATCGTATCGAGGGTAGCCCGACTTGCTGTGGTCGAGGTGAAACTTCATTCTGAGGCATAGGTAGCTTGTTCTTATTGAGATATAGTGACTGATGAGGTTTTACACCCTGAATTCTACCTCTGTCCATGTACTGTGAGTCTGTAGGAGGCGGCATGCGTTGAGGACCAGACCTAGGGCTACTAAAACTGCCTCCTGATTGTCCTCTGTTGTGCCGCTTGGCAGGCCGGGAATCCAAGTCTTCGTGGTTTTGACGCCCCTCGGCAGTGAGAATCGAAAAGTTGGTTGCGTTGAAACCTTGGCCTCTGGTAGTTGAGGGTCTCCCAGGTGAGCCCGACGCAGTCATGACCGGAGGCATCCTCGTTTCAACTAGCATTTGATGTGCGTGGCTAGAGATTGATTTCGATGACTCTTCTGAACTCATGGGATGAGAAAGAATGCCTGTAAAGCTGTCGCAAGAATCATATCGCCCTCTGACGCTAGCTTCTTGCGTTGGACTTGACGGCCTTTGTGTTGGCAGCGGTATGCGACCGGGTTTTGGAGACAGGGATAGTTGCTTCTCCATTGGCATTGATAGGGTAGGTGATTTTGGTGACAGAGGTAATGGGGAATTATTATTTGAATACGGTCCCGGCCTGTCTGATAGCGACAATTTTCTGGACAGTCTATCGCCCTGTTTTGGTTCCACTCCTGCACCCGTTGCCCTTTCCTGGCTCATTTCGGTAGCTAAATCCATTGGAGAGGAACTCGAGCTAGGCGTCGAGTAGCCTGTTTGATTCTCTGGGGGTCTTTTCTCTTGTTGAGTTTCAACGGTGAGCCGAGTTGCGGGCTGAGAAGCCCTAAAATCCGAAGAAGTTCTCTCTGCTTGTTTCGAATCCTGTTGCGACACTTGGCTTCCTGTCAATGAATCTCGGGGTGCGATGGATCGAGATACTGATCTAGTTGAGTTCTCTGACTCGTAAATCTTGATATTAAGCAGCTTCTCGCCCTCAGTGTTAGAACCTACCACAATGAAGTCACCAGGCTTTTCGTAGGCGTTTCCTGACCGAAGTCGCTTCGGACTTCGAGGATTTTCTTCCTTGGTGGTTCTCTATTTAAGATCGTCAGTATCTTTAACCACAAATAAAATCCGAAAGATCTAGCCACCTTTACGAATGAGCTGCTTTCTTGACTATAGGGAATAGAACTTGTACGAGACATTCTCTTCACAAGCTCAAACTCTCCTTCCGACGAGGCCCGTTCCGGCGACGATATCAATGTCTTGGCTGGCTCGACGGCTTCTTTCCAAGGCTTTCGGAATCCAGGAGCCTTCTCCAGATTGCCTGTAACTGCGACTCTGCTCTCACAAGCACTACCTTCTCAAGCCACGATTCGGATGTTTCACTGCTCAACGATATCCACCGCCGAGCCACTTCTTCCTGTACCTCGATGGATTTGGTAATCCGGACGCCGCGATTAAATGGTTGACAAGTCCAAGAAGTCGATTTTCGGATATATCGGTTCCTTGATAAAAATCACTAGTATGTATATAACGGTAAATGCGTGCTTGACAGGCAACGGCCAATCTACTCTCTGTGTCGAAACTTAGCATTGTGTAAGAAAACTGCCTGGGAAGAAGACGAATACCTGCTAGGGCCGAAATATATCAAGAGACCTGATAAATTTGGAACCTCCTCGCGGTAGTGAACGAAGTGAGAGATGGTCGTCGTATATCGTCTGCGAATGGGAGTTGACAACGTGGCAACCTTGTCTAGGAAATATGACAAGGAATGCGATGTACTGTGGATATTTAGTAGTAGACCTCAAGTCAAGGATACCGGGTCAGATCTAACGGCGTAAAATGCAGCATGGCGCTTTGATGAACACTAGGCGCACGCGGCCGAGGGATTAAATTGCTACACCACACGATGAGCGAGAGACTTAAACAGTACGTGAAATGCGAAACTCCAAATCAACATTTTTTGGAAGAAGAAGAACGGGAGAAGGTGGGAGATCTTAATGGGTGGCAGGATTCAAGTATTCCTAGCCGGTATGTCTAGAAGGAGCCAGTATGCCTTGAGGAACCAACACAGCGAGAGAGCTGCATCTGAGGTTGATTGCGGTAATCGATTGTTAGAATCTATTTATTCCATTGGTGGTTTCGGAAATTTGTTGGACAAAGTAAGAGGGAGTTGGTGGCGCCATGGGACAACCGCGGGGGACTCGGCGAAGGTGCGGGTAAGCAGTGCTATCACAATGCGGGTGCTGGAGGGCTAGAGAAGATTCTAACCGCGAATCTGCTTCATGTCTGGATACTTACGAGGATATTTTGTTCATAGGCTACACGCAACCATTTGGCTGGGACAGCTAGAAGTAACAAGGGACCATGAGTGGTGTTGGAAAGTCCGAATGTGCTCTCGCTCGCCTTCCCAACCAACTCGGTTCTGCTGCACCCATTTGCTTACGGCAGGGGACCGAAATGATACTTATCAAGAATCAGAAAGGCAATGGTGCCATCAGCCAGCAGCCAGCTGCGGACTTTGCAGGTGAGAAGAGGCGGGTTTACTCAAAGTTCAAACGCTTCGTCGGGGAACATGAAAGTCAAAGCATGCGTAACGAAGTAACTAATCTAAGAGCGAGCTGGCCACCACAACTGGCCAGTGGCCGCCCGGGATCGAAGGGATCGAAGGAGTTGAATAGTGAAGAGACAATTCCCCGCTTCGTGGGATCGTTGCGGCACAGTTTTGAAAGAAGATTGGCCGCGTCGGATAAGGTGGTAAGATCTTATATGAAGATACCGTAAAGGGACTTCTTGCAGCTGATCGGTGATCCTACCCGCCAAGCTGATTCCGGTTCAATGAAGGTTCGTGAAGGTTATAACGGTACTGCACTACAGTAATTACAAACACGAGGGATTAAAAGAGGGCAGAGCAGTGGCATGAGAATTGTAACAGTTCTTAGCATAAGAGGTGTGGCGGAGTTGAACGAAACGAGATGAGAGTGGAAAAGCCATAGCAGCCTCAGGCAACCAGGCACTCGCTCATGCGCTCAACGAGCTGTTTAATTTTGACTTCATGGATTGTTGGTTAACAACTCTCTCTGATTCTTTTCTGCACCGCGCAATGAGGAAACCTTATCTCCTACTTATACTTTGAGCTCATTGCAACGAGGCTTTTGAGGAGGCTATGAACCACGCCCGAGAATGCTAGGCCTATCGTGGAGAACCTACCCCAAGAGCGCCTGGACAGAATTCCGGGATTGCACAAGGCCACGGCCCAGATAAGTGGTGTTGGCCGAGGTGGAAATACTTGTTTAACGTCACGCGCTTACTGTTTTTATTTCTCTTATTTCGACTCTCGAAAGGTTATTTATATCTCGTACCCGGTTGCATCTGAAGGATGAAAAGCAAACACCTGCTAGAGCAAGCCTTTTCTGTATTACCAACATGATTAAGCTACTCGGATAGTCAAGCAGACTCCTAAGCTCTTTCGAGTTTTCAAGTTCGGAATTCAGCGTCTTCAAATTCGGGTAGACATATTAGTTCCACCTATCAAGATGGATTAATGGATAACTTTCGTGCGCAGCCACATGATGCTCCCCTCTTGAATAGCCACTACTTGGCCTCGCTGGTGTTTATTTTTCAACACATTTTTCATCTGTAGATTTACTGTCTCAAGGCGGACACTCGAAAAGTGTTTCTACTCAAGTTGATCGAAACAAGTATCTGAGAACTGATACAGTGATATTGGTATTTTCTTTGGCGAAATGAGCTCAAAGATGAATGCCACAAAGGCATTTGCAACTCCGTCTGGCTATAGCTCGGCAAGGCCAAGAAGCAAGATGATCGGTGGTCCTTTCCCAATCATTCGAGGCTCACCCGCTATTGCAACCGCAGCCAAGTTCTACGCCAGCAACAGCTCTTTCCCTATGACTTCTAGAAATATGTATTTACTATCCTCTGTGAAATTCTAATCTCTTCAACTTACCACAACCATTCCAATATCCCATAACGATATCTATCCTTCTATCACTCGTTTCTAATATATTTTATGAATAACCCAATCATTCAACTCGCACTCATTCAACCAAGCTTGCTTTTGCCCTTTGCAAATATGAAGCCCCTCTCACCACCGAGAGTTCCCCCTCCAATGTGCATATATTCCATGCAAACTACTTACCGTAAGTATCTACACTACCAATTATGCCACAGGCTGAAATCATATCCAGTCGAGATAATAACGCAGATTTGGCGCGCGCTCTTTGAGCTTGACCGCTGGAACGATTGTGCCCGATCGTTCGAAAGAGTGGAAAGGGTTCTAGCATACTTCTTGGCCACCGGTGCACAAGGAAGAATGGATCTTGCTGAAATACGTATTTATTGGGGACCACTGACGATGACTGTTGTAGAAGCTGTTATGAGCCTCAATATAATGGTCAGCGAAGGGATCAGATGGACGGAGCAGGAACGTGCCCCAGCGCAGTCAATCAACGGACAAGATTTCTTTCACATATTCATGATGCCATTCCGTCGACTCCGACTGCAATGCCTCATACGTCAGCTCAAGCTTGCGCACAGCCTGAATAAAATTCGCAGAAATTGCCTGGGGGCTACCCTCGCATACCGAGCAAGTCCACCACCGGGTCATGATAATGACAATTTCGGCAACCCTTGTAAGTCTTTTCTAGCTGTCATGAACTTGAGATCATCAAATGGCTCTCATATTCAAGTTGCCGGCATTAACAAATGGTTAGCAGCAGGTGCAGACTCACAACAACCCAACTCTAGTAGTTTCAGTCCAGGAGCTTTTCGAGACTCAGGAGGTGGCCATCAGGGAAAGGGTACTGCGCCAGAAGACCGAGATGGAAATTCTTCTGGGAACAAGCATAACTCATCAGCATCTTTCGGGGCTATCATCTCCGACTGCAAAGAAGAACAATTCGAATTCCTCCCAATTCTTGAGACAGTCGGTCCAAGCTCAAAAGTAACAGGCAAGGGAAATACCGCTGAAAACAGCGCTTGGCCTATGGACATGAAATATGGACAAAGTCATCACGCTCTCGAGTCCGTACTCACGGACTTCCTGACGATTCACTACTCCGAAAAGGGTTGGAGATTTTCTCCCCATGATACGATACGAGATCGACGCCTATTGATGGGACTCATGAGAAGGTATACGGAGCAAGCCCAATTGCCTCAACTGCACGCGCGACATAACATCGAAGGATCCTCGGATTTAATTGTTAGAATAGCTCGAACTGGTGCCAGAACCACGGAGTCAACGGCTCCTACTGTCAACGCCTCTCCACTAAGAGATGATAGCTCTCCCAGGAGTGAGCACTCTGTGAGCATCATTCCACATGTTACGGGCCACCCTGGAAGATCTTCGCAAACAACTCGTCTGTTTTTAAGACGAAGGAGGATAAGGCTTGCTCAGGCGACTCGCCTCGGAAGAATTGAAGAGGACACATCCTTGAAAACTGAGCAGATGATCCTACCAGAGTTCTCATCGATATTTGATAGTGCTGCTGATTCGCAAACGGAACTCGCTGAAACGATTCCCTCTGATTATAGGCACTCCACGATTAGTGAAGTTCTAAACCATGCTAGCTTGTCTGATGTAGAGGATCCTTCCATCTCAGTCGAGCCAACTACGAGTACTACGAGTACTCGGGGTCGAGGCTCCCTACCTGAAGGGCAATTGGTCTTTTGGGAAGGTGAGAAATTACGACAGACGCCCAATTACAAAAAGACACGGATCGCCGCTCTCCACGCATGGGTACCCACGGCACGAGAACTAAGAGTACTACCGAGAAGAGTCTCCGAGCTGAGAGGCACAGGAACGAATGGTGTTACTCATGTGACGCCTGAAGCTGGTCTATCGCCATCCGATGGCTTTCTGCTTGGATGGGAATTTCCAGTTGGACATCCTGTTTTATTAACGAGAGCTGGTAGAATTGCGGAACGGAGAATGAGAAGAGGAGGACGAGAAATACCACGAGGTCGTCGAACGAATTCTTTGCTCAGAAACTCGATCACTAGATTCGCTTCTCCACGTCGTAGCTACAGGAGTTCCGATTTGGGCTCCTCGGCATCAAGTCCCCCTGTTCCACAACATTTGCGATCAACATCCACCAGGGACATGCAGGAGTCTTCGTCTCTAGCTGCATCAGATCCCTGGCTGGTACTTGGTCAACAGCAAAGGCTCTGAACAAAGCTCGACAATGGATTCGGGCTTCGATGACATTAAGTTTTCTTAATCGATCAGCCGCAAAGCTCCCAGGCCTCCTTGAATCAGTGAACCCAAAAAGTGTGACTGAAGAGATTTGTTATTGTACTCAAAACAAAGGGGAAAGCTAATTTGGAGTGGGGTTATGGTTTTCTGGGATGATTGTTGGTACGATGAAGCATCTACATATTTCCGCAATCAGCAACATTGTACATACAAGTGGTAGCCAGCGCCACCTAGCGTAGCATGCATAGACAGCGTTATCAAAATCTACACATGCACGAGCCTTTACCGACTGAGTCCTAATCTAAGTCTTGACTTCCATCCAGGTACTTCTCCTCATCCCGACCAACCTCACACATCTCCTCCCCCACCCCTTCACAACAACTCATACCCATCTCACCACCCCCACTTGACCAAAACCCAAACCCCAAACCCCAAACCCCAAACCCCATAACCCTACCCCTCACCCCTCACCTCCCTTCCCATAACCCGAGTCCAGACAAATCAACCAACCAACCAACCTAGCCAGTAAACTCGATACCAAGACATCAAAACACGTATTCACAACCAGGGCACATAAATCCATCTTCTGATCCTTGCTGCGATCATGGTTCTCTGGGTCTGGGTACTGGGTTTATAAATGGCTGGATGAATGGGTGGATGACTGGTTGTGGGGGTTTGGTTGTGGGGCGGAAGGAGGAGGAGTTGGGGGGTTTGTGGCTGTGTGAGGGGATGGGGATGGCGATTCTTGGGTTTGGGAATGGGGATGG
>JAPZPB010000938.1:0-11071 GCA_037952635.1 Bryoglossum gracile | reverse complement strand
TTGTTTAATTTTTAAAGATTTCCCTAGAGGAGAGCTTCGTATATATAGACCGCGCGAGGGCAAATCACGTGATAAAGATCATATGACTCGAAGCACCTGGGAGCTTCTAGAACCCCCTAGTATATACGCTAGCATATTGCTTATAAATCAAGATTTTAGTCACGTGATATTATCCTTTAATCCTAATATAACTAAGGCATTAATAGTCTAAAACCTAGGCTCTAAGCTTTTAGAACCCCCTAGTATATACTAAATATATAGCTTACTTATTGAAAATCTTAGATCACGTGATTTTATCTTACTATAATAACTTCCTACTTTAATAATTAAATAACTAGTAGTCTTAATCCTTAGCCCTCTTAGATATAGGTACTTAGACTAGTAATAAATAGTTTAAGCTAAGAAAATTTACTTGGAAAGCCTTTATATAAAAAGTTATTAAGCTTATTATAATCTAGATTCTTATATTATAACTCTTTAAGTAGCCTAGATAATTTTATAATTTCTTTATATTCTTAAAGCCCTAAATTAGGGCTTTTCAACGCTAAAAAAATCATTTATAAGTAATAGTTAGTTCTAGAGTTATTAAGGGTAAAGGTTTTGCTTCTATAAATAATATCTTAGAAAGCTACCTTACTTTAAACCTTAATAACTCTTGCAATACTAGTCCGAAATAGGAAATTTTTGCATTAAATTAAAGCCCTTGATCAATACTACGTAGATATAAATTTTTATTATAGGGTGCTATACTAAAAATAGAGGGTACCATAGTATAATAGGAAAACTTGGTACCCTCCTAATAAAAAAACTTGGTACCCTAGGAGGGTACCAAGTTTTCTAGTATTAGAGTAACTTTATCTCTTTAAATCTAATTCTTTATCTTTAAGAAATACTTTACTTTATACTCTAAATATAACTATTACCTTATAATATAACTATTACTCTTATACTTATAATAACTCTTATATACTCTTATATATATACTTTATTATAATATCTTATAATACTTTTATAAAAACTAATTAACTTTAAAATTCGCTAGACTATATACTTTTAGAAAGCGCTATTACTATATTTAAAAAGGGTCTATTTACTAAGACTCTAAACCCGCCTTAAGAAAACCCTACTAAGCCTAGGATGGTTACTATTAAATATACTTATAAGAATTGCAAGTAAGTATTAATCTATTCTTTTATATAATATATAACTAATATATACGTTTTAATAAAAAGTTAAGGGTTAAGTATATAATAAGTATTAAATCTTAATATTTAGTATAGTTTTTATTTTATTTTATAAAAGTTTTAAATATCTTTAAACTTTTCTATATTTATAAATATTAGTTATATTAATTTAATTTAAACTATATTAAATATAACTATTAATTTTCTATAATAAACCTTATAGAAGCTAATTACTAATACTTAAAAATAAAAAGTTAAGGGTTAAATATAAAATAAATCTTTAAACTCGATTTTTAGTATATTTTTTACTTTACTTTATAAAAGCTTTAACTATCTTTTAAATATCTTAACTTTATTTATATTTATTATATTTATTATATTATATTAATTTTAAATATATTAAATAAAGCTATTAAGTCTTTATAATAAAGCTTAGAAAAGCTAGTTACTAGTATTTAATAACCTTAAGTTAATTATTAAGTATAAGATAAGCCTTAAAACTATACTAAAAGTTTAAGCCTTAACTTATATATACTCTTTATACTTATTATATATATACTTAAAATTTCTAGAACTAGATAGTAAAGCTTATAATTCTTTTATAAATTACTAATATTTAATAAATAAAAATATAACTTAACTTAAAAAGCAAGCTTATAATTAACTAAACTAAGTAAGCTATATAATAATCGGTTTATTCGATAATTCCACTATGCTTATTATTAGTAAAAGCAAGTATATTAGGAAAGCAAGTATATTAGACAAGCTAAGAAGGCTAGTGCATTAGCATACTACTAAAAATATATATATAAACTTAATAATAAATGCTTCTTAGACTATAACTACCCCCTTATAACTACTTACTTTAACTCTTTGCTATAGTAATTAAACTTACTATTATTATTATCGCTATTACTATTCTAATAGCGCGCGTAATAGATAAAGCTATTTATTAAATTAAAGAAGAGGGACTTAATCTACTAGCTTATAAGCAAGGAGCAATATATATAATTACTTAGAGAATCTTTAGCTATAAAGCAATTACTATTTATATAAATTATACTCGATTAAAGAAGAGATAGCGGAATATAAAAGGGACCTTTAATATATATAGTAAAAATAATAAGGTATTAATAGATATATAAAAGAATGCGATCTTTTAATATTACTATAAGCAATAGGAAATAGGGCTAAGAGTAATATAAGATATAATATTCGAAGCAATTTGCTACTTAAAAAAGAGAAAAGAAGCTAAAAGTTTATTTAAATTATATTTTTCTAAATAGCTAAAGGCAAATTCAAAGCTTTATATAATTAAAACGAAACCTATTAAACGCGAATATATCTAGTCCTATATAAAGCAAGATATTTGCAATTAATATATTAAGTTTAAAAAGATAATTAAAGAATATAAATTTAATTAAGGAAAACGGGTATTTAATATAAATAAGATAAAAATTTATATTAGATGCTTGCGAGAAAAGGAAATTATTATATTAAGTAAAGTAAAAGAGATATATATACTAAGTCTAAAGAATTGCAAATTACTTATTATTATTAAATATATTTAAGCTATTAATATAGCTATTTCTGCTTTTATTATTTGCCTAGGAACTTAAATAATAGATAACTAGATTTATAATAATTTAAACAAGATAATATTTATTTCTATATCTTTAATTAGCTATATAAATTATAAGATTTATATAAGCTAAGCCTAGCATTTTATTAAATATAATAAAGCTAGCCCAAATTAACCTTAAAGCCTTTTGCTTCTTAATAGGCATATTACTTATATATATAACGCTTTTATTAGCTATCTAGCCAATAATTATATTATTATTATTAAGTATTTATCTTATATTACTTAAGCACTTTAGCCTTTTAATATTAATATATTCTAGCCTTAGAAATACTATTATAGCAAAGCAATTTTATATATAATTTATCGACTAGAAATAAAGTATATAATTACTTTGTTTTTATGCGACTTAGCTAGCATTTAAAGAAATATAATAAAGCTATATATAATTAAGAATGCCTTTAAGATAACTAGAAATTAGCCTATTAGTTGCAAGCAAGCTTTAAGGAAAATAAGGGAATACTAAAAGCCTAAGAAAGGCAAGAAAAAGAAGCTATATTTACTAATTTTATAGCATAATAATAACCCTTTTTAGGAAGCTAATAAGTCTCTTATAAAGTAATATAATTATATTAAGCAAATACTTTCTAATATCTTTAGTTTACCCTTTTATAAACGTGCTAAAAATAGTATATAAAAGGCTAAGGTTTAATTAGCTAAAGCAGATATCTTTAATATCTAGTATTATACTATTTAGGCTTAGCTATTTTAGCAATTTCGGAAAAAGCAATTTACTTATAAATAGCTTTTTAAAAGTAGTCCTATTAATATTACTATTCTTTAAGCATATAAAAGAAAAAAGCTATAAGATTAGAAAACTAAAGCTATTTAGAAAGCTAGAAAAGCAATTGCAATATACGAGAATAAGGCTAAGAAGACTCTATATAAGGCAAGAATATAAGCGCGGAAGCAATAAAAGGCAAGGGATATATAGATAAAGGCATTCTAGGCTATAAATTGCAATATATCTCTTAATCTATTGCATATAAAGATTCGTAATTTAAAGAGTTATCTTATGCAAGCTAAAATAGCTTTATTGCGGGCTCCTTAATCCTATTATAATACTTTAGCTATTTTAGAACTTATGCTAAATAATTATATAAATTTATAGCTTTGCTATAACTATGCTATTTATGCTAAAGATAATAATAATAATAATAAAGTTAATATCTTTATTAAATACCCTGCTAACTACCCTATAATTCTTATAGATTTAAGTAATATAAACGATAATTTAGAATAGCTAAGACAAGAGATTAATAATAATAATAATAATAATAATAGTATTATAGAATTATTAATAGCTTTAAGGGACTTAATAAGGCTATAGTCGGATTTCGTTTTATTATTTAATTTATATAATATAGATTAGTAAAATAGATATATCTTTCCCACTATTTAGTATATTTTTTAGTAGTAGTAATAGGGTATAATACCTATACTATACCCTAGCTCGTCTAATACACTTGCTTCCTTAATATACTTACTTTTACTAATAATAAGCGCAGCGAAATTATTAAATAGACCGATTACTATTAATTATAATCTTACTTATTTAAAAGTATAGACTTTATAAGATTTTTATAATTTATTATATTTTCTTTTATAACTATATAAGAAATATTACTAAAAATAAAGGGGTAGGTTTTTTAAAAGCTTAGAGTAAGCCTGAATAATTATATAACCTAAAATTAAAGCAAGGTCTTAAGCCCAGCTAGAATTAATATAAAGTAATAAAGGACTAGTAATATTAAAGGCTATTAAATTACTAAAAGTATTTAGCTAATTTTGTTTTACTTTATACTAGTTATAACCTTATAAAAGTATATAAAACTAAGCTTATCTCTTGAAAAGCACTCTTTATTTTAATAATAAAAGAAGAATATATATATTTTCTTTTCAAAACTCTTATAAATTTTAACTAGGAAAAATACTAAAAGTATATAGTCTAGAAATTTAGATCCTAGCTAGTATATATAGTATAGAAATAATAAAAGTTTTAGAACTTAACTTTAAATAAACTTTATTATAAAGAGTTATAATTATTATCTACTTTATTACCTTTAAATCTAAAAGAAAAAGTTTTATATACTATAAAAGCTCTTTTATAACTCTTATCTTATATTATTTTATATCTTATATAAAATATAAACCTAAGTATATTTATTTTTTATAATTACTTAATATAAAATATAAAATAAAAACTTTAACTTATAATTTTAATTATATATTTATTTTCTTTTCTTTAGTTATATTACTATTAAGTAATATGTAATTATAAGTTAAGAATATTATATAACCCTAAGAACTAAATAAGAATATAATTAAATCTAATCTAATAACTTATAATAATTTACTATAAAAAAGTAAGTATTTTATTAAGTTATATAGATATTTAAAGAAAAATTCAAAAACATAAAAGCTTAAAAGCTAATATACTTTCTGTATTTAACTCTTTAATATAGACCTTCTCTAAACACCGTTTAAGAAACGCTTCTAAACTTATAGAAGTATATAGATTTAACTTTAAATCTATTCCTAAGACTTCTCGCTTCTTATAAAATAATGCTAATATATAATAAAAGAATTTCGAATTAAAGCAAGAATTAGAGTCCGACTTTTTAAAGTAAGAACAAAGAATAGTAGGTAATAAGCACTTAAAACAACAACTATTATTATTAAGGTAAAACTCTCTCTTTCTTATTTTTATCTTAATTTGTTTAGCTAGTACTACTAGCTCCTGATTTAAAGAACAAAAAGAACTACTATAATCCTCTAAATTAGTCTCCTCTAAACCCTTAAGGAGTAAACAAAAGATATATATACTAAAACTAGTTTCTAAAGAGTTTTTAACTTTAATAAACTCTTCTTCTACTTCTTTATTAGATTTTAAGACTCGGTCTACTTGTTGACTAGTAGTACTTACTCTAGTAAAACATAAATCATATAAAGCACTAGTAAAAGCACAAGTATCTATAAGAATATTATCTAAATATAAACTAATAACTCTTTTATAATATACTTATTCTTTTAAGTAATTACTAAGAAGATACTTATCTTCTTTATTACTTATAATAGTAGAGTTATTAGAGATATCTAGTTTATAATCTTTAGAATTATAGAAAAACATTGAAGTACAATTTAAATTATCTCTACCTGCTCTACTAGAGCCTTGTAAAAATCCTATAAAAGAATAAGCTATATCTTTATAAATAACTAATCTTATAGAGCTATAATCTATTCCCTCCTCTAAGGAACTACTAGTAACTAGAGTATTATAAAAGGGTTTATTACTAGTAAAGAAAGAAGTAAGAGTTTTTAACTTTTCTTCTTTACTTAAAGAAGAATAGTACTTACTACAATTAAGTATAGAAGACACTTGATCTATACTAGCTATAGTAGGACAGAAAATAAGAATCTTATCTTTAGTACTAAGGAATTCTTTAACTTTAAAGTCTTCTATATAGTCTCTAATTTCTAAGATTCTCTCTTCTTCTTTAGAAGATATATAAGAAGTAGCTTTATAGTAAATATTAGACTTAAGGCAACTAGCTCTTATAATACTAATATTATCTAGGTATAAAGTACTAAGTAGCTCCTCTTCTAACTTAGAAGGAAGAGTACCTGTTAAGAAAACAAATTGTATAGGTAATAAAAGTAACTCTTTAAATTTAAACATAATACTGCGATAACTTGAACTAGTAAGTAATAAATGACATTCTTTAATAATAATTCGATCTAGTTTACTTGAGTTTATAAGACTTCTAACTTCTCCTATAAAAGAACTATCTTTAATAGACTCTATACTAACTAAAGTAAGATTATTAAAAGTCTTAGAATCTTTATATATACTACAAGGAATATTAAACTCTTTAGCTCGTCTAAGTATATCGTTTTTAAGCCCTACTAAAGGTATAATAACTAAAGTAACTTTACTTATACTAAGTGAACTAGTAAGAAGATAACTTAAGGACTTCCCTATACTAGTAGGTAAGACTCCTAAGATATAAGGCACTTTTAAAAGAATAGACTTAATTAATAACTCTTGTTCTAGACTTCTAAAACTCGCGTTTAAATCTCCTAGAAAATCTCTTAATAAATTACTTAATAAATCAGAAGTAAAATCTAGACTACTTAATTGAATTAAATCTACTGTTTTAACTCTTTTACTTAAAGGAGTAGTTCTAGAATTAATAGAAGATACTTGTCTTCTATGTTTTCTTAAACTACTAGAAGTAAAAGTAGTCTCTTCTTCTAATATACTAGCTTTAGTATATCTTATAGCTAAACTATTAGCTATACTTAAAGAAGAGTTCTTTTCTAGATTATTCTTAATTCTTAAACTACTAGTATAAGAACTAAGTAAAAAATCTAAGGAATCTAATTTAAAATAAATAAAATAACGTAAACAGAATTATAAATACTTGAACTATAAATTACTATTAGTATTACTAAATACTAAATTACTTCGAGCGTAATTCAAGTCCTCTACTCTAGAAGAGTGATTACTTTATAAAGCTACTAGCTCTTTAAGTGAATTCTCTTCTTCCTCAAGTAGTAAAGTACTTGGATTAAGCTTTTCAAGCATAAACTCTTTTATAATACTTATTATAATTTGTCTATAAACTTGAATACCTAATTTATATCCAAGTACTTTATTAGAAAAAGAAGATAAAGTATAAGTAAGGTCTTTAGAGTCTAATAAACTATTATTAGTAAAGAAGAAATAAGGAACTAGACTTTTGGTCTTCTTAAGCTTCCTAGTACTTAATATACTTATATTTAAGAACTCTATAAAAGGGTCTACTAAGATAATATAGAAAAGAAAGATTCGAGAAACACTAGGTGGTAAATATCTAATACTAGAGGCTTTTTTCTCACTTAAAGATTAGCCTTTATAATAAGAGATATTAAGGATAAATAAGTTACTACTTATATCTAGAAAGATTTCGCGTTTATCTTTATAACTATTAAGGTATCTAAGAGTTATTAACTCTATTCCTCTTAATAGTAATCCACTTATAAGATATATAAGAAGTAAACAATACTTCTTAAATAATAAAAGATCTTTTAAATAAACCTTTACTTCTTTTAAATCTAGTTCTAAACTATTAGAAGCTTTAACTTTAAAGAACCTAGAAAATAAAGAGGAATTATTAAAGATCTTATCTTTAAGAAAGTTATTATTAATAGTACTATTAGGACTTAAGTCTCTAAAGCACTTAAAAGGAGTAGTTAGACTTCTATCTTCTACCTTAGAAAACTCTTCTAAGGTAATATCCTTAAATCTAGACTTAGATATATTAAATAATAACTTTTCTTCTAATAAAGAATTTGAAGTACTAATTAGTTCTTTAAATAAAGTTCTTAGATTATCTACACTTATAGTAACTTTATTATAAGAGACTGTTTCTTTAGAAGTATTACTAATACTTATAAAGTTAGAAGTACTAGTATCTTTTTTTATTTTAAAGCAATAAAGTCGGTTATTTAAAACCTTACTTAAGGCAGTACTACTACTATTATTAAAGAAATTAGACATGAATCCTTGTAAAACACTTGTTAAAGTAAGACTTGAGTCTTGTATAAGAGTATTAAAAGAATCTTCAAGTACTATAAGTTAAGTATAATATATAAACTTTGAATAAGCTTGGCTTAATTCTAAGCTATCTCTAAAAGAGTAATCTTTAGGTCGAATAGTAATAGAAGCAAAAAAACAATTAATACTAGAGTTAAATATATATAAGTCTTGCTTTTCTTTAAAGAGTTCTATAAGTAGCTTTACTATATACTCTTTAATTTGTAGACCTACTAGATCTTTAGACTTATTTATATCTTTAATCTCTTCTATTATTCTCTTATTAGAACTATCTAATAAAGAGTTATTAGAAGAAGATAAATTATTACTAGTACTTTTAGAAGAACTAGAAGAAATAGAACTAATAACTTTACTAGAATTAGAACTTATACTACTTAGTTCTAGTTCTTCTTCCTTGTCTTCTTCTTCTATTTCTTCTTCTTCCTCTTCTTCTAGATCCTTTTTATTAAGTAGCTTATTAACTTTAAACTTACTAAGTTTATTATTAATTTTACTTTTACTTTGTTTATAAGACTTAGAAGTAGCTTTAGAAGCATCTTCTTCTTCTAATTTTAAAGCTATTAACTCTAATAACTTCTTAAAGTAAGAAATTATTAAATTATTAACTTTGAAATAAGAAGTACTATTATTTTCTTCTAATCCTTGAGATCTACTTAGAACTCTAAAGAAGTAAATAAAGAAGGTACTGAAAAAGCTAAAGTACTTAACTCTAGTAGTATTATTTAAAAGAGGCTTAAAGGCTTTATTTCTTATCTTATCTTTATTAAAACTATTTAATAAAAATAAGTGTATTTTATTTAGAAATATAGTCTTTTCTAAACTTAGATATAAAACCTCTTTTAAATAAAGAACTAAGACTTCTAGTTCTTTTTCTTCTTTAGATATAGGAAGAGTAAGACTTACTAAGTCTTTTATATTATACTTATTAATATACTCTATATATCTTAACTTAATTTAAAAAGGACTAAGTTTCTCTTTAAGATCTAGTTTAAAACTACTTAGTTCTTCTAGAAACCCTTCTTTTTTCTTATTATAAGTAAGAAGAAATAATCTTTTAGCTTCATCTAAGCTAGTAGGTATAGTACTTACTACTTCTTGAGAGTTAGATCTAGATCTAGAAATAAAACCTTGTTCTATATCTTTCTCTTTAACTTTTACTTCTAGAAAATACCTATTAGCTTCTAAAGCCTATCCTTTTATTAAGGTAAAATAAGGGTCTATATTAGAATTAAAATGCTCACTTGATTTATGTCTTTTTAAATTCTATTTAGACTTTAGAATTGAATTACAAATTAAATATTTATAAAAAGTAGAAACTTTTAACTCTTTAAAAGTAAAGAAATAATTTATATCTTTTATAAAACTCTTAATTAAATCTAAACTATTAGAAATAGTCTTAAGTTCTAAAGAAGTAAGTAAAGTACTAAGACTAGTAGCTTTACTAGTCTTTTCTTGAATAGTTCCTTGAAGGTATTTAAGTAAATGTCTTTTAAGATTATCTTGATTTATAAAACATTTACAAATAGAATAAGTAAGTAGTTTAAAAGTAAAATAATAAGTATAAGGTTTTAAAACTTTCTCTTTTACTAAAAGAGAATAAAAATCTATATTAGAATAAGTAACCTATTCTTTTACTTCTTCTTTATAGTATAAAGAAGTAAAAGACATCTTGAAATAAGTAAATTAAGTATAAATAAGTACTAAAAACAAGAATATTAAGTAAAGCAAGTACTAAAAAAAGCAAATCAAGTACTAAAAACAGTAAATCAAGTAAATCAAGTATTAAAAATAGTAAATCAAGTACTTAAAACAAGCAAATCAAGCAAATCAAGTAAATCAAGTAAATTAAGTACTTAAAACAAGCAAATCAAGCAAATCAAGTAAATTAAGTAAATTAAGTAAATTAAGTAAATTAAGCAAACTAAGCAAATCAAGTAAATCAAGTATTAAAAACAGTAAATCAAGTACTTAAAAACAGTAAATCAAGTACTTAAAATAAGTAAATTGGGTAAATCAGGTAAATTAAGGAAATTAAGTAAATCAAGTAAATCAAGCAAATCAAGTAAATCAAGTACTTAAAACAAGTAAATCAAGCAAACTAAGCAAATTAAGAAAATCAAGTAAATTAAGTAAATTAAGTAAATCAAGTAAATCAAGTAAATCAAATACTTAAAATAAGTAAATCAAGCAAACTAAGCAAATCAAGTAAATCAAGTATTAAAAACAGTAAATCAAGTACTTAAAATAAGTAAATTAGGTAAATCAGGTAAATTAAGGAAATTAAGCAAATCAAGCAAATCAAGTAAATCAAGTAAATCAAGTACTTAAAATAAGCAAATCAAGCAAATCAAGTAAATCAAGTAAATCAAGCAAACTAAGCAAATTAAGAAAATCAAGTAAATTAAGTAAATCAAGTAAATCAAGTAAATCAAATACTTAAAATAAGTAAATCAAGCAAACTAAGCAAATCAAGTAAATCAAGTATTAAAAACAGTAAATCAAGTACTTAAAATAAGTAAATTAGGTAAATCAAGTAAATTAAGGAAATCAAGCAAATTAAGCAAATCAAGTAAATCAAATACTTAAAATAAGTAAATTAAGTAAATCAAGTAAATCAAGTACTAAAAACAGTAAATCAAGTACTTA
>JAPZPB010000937.1:0-11076 GCA_037952635.1 Bryoglossum gracile | reverse complement strand
CTCGAATAGACCTTGGCCTTAGGCTTCTCCTGCTCGCTTTGCTTGCTCTTAATACCTATAACCTCGCGTCGTCTTATTTAGATCTTTTCTTAAAAGCCTAATTATAAAGTAATAAAAAGTAATATTCTATTGCTAGCAATTATGCTAATATAGCTCTTTAGCTATACTATATTTAATACTTTAACTATTGCTTTCTTATAAGTTCCTATTCTAGGGCTTAATCTATTGCTTATCTAAGACCTTTATTTTTATACCTTATACTAATCCTACTATCAAGTTTTATAACTTCCTTAAAACTCTAGTTATAACAGGTAAATATAGAATATAGCGCTTTATATTCTATAGTATTAACTAACCTTTTCCTTTAATAATATCCCTTAGCATTATTCTTCTTATCTTAGTAGCTACTAGCTATATACTTAAGTAGTTTATACTTGAAAAAGAATTTCTCTTACTATTACTTATTTATAACTTCCTTAGTTAGTTTCTTTTTACTATAAAAGGTAGTATCTATTTCTGTAAAGGGGGTTTACCAAAAGATCGGGGAGCAAGTAGTTCTATTAATAAGTTACTAAATCTTATAGGAAAGAGGAGAGAAGGTGGGTTAGTAACTTAAGGTATACTAACCCGAACCTTAGGCCTATGCTAGTATATTATTATAGCATAATATCCTAGTATTACCTTATAATACTGCCTCCCTCCCCTTCTCTCTTTTCCTAGCCCTTCCCGGGTTTCGTCCTATTAGTATATAAATTCCTTTCTATAACTACCTAATCTTCTTTATATTTACTTTTACTCTCTTTTATCTCTTCCTCTATCTCCTCTTTTATCTCCTCTTCTAACTCCTCTTCTATCTTATCTCTTACCTTCTCCTTACTTCCTATTATTAAAGTTATTCTTCTAATTCCCGCTATTACTACTTTTCTATTCTTTCTTACCCTATTTAGTATATATATTATTAGCTATATAGCTAATCCACTTGCTACTCTTATATCCGAACTTAGTGCTAAACTAAATATTTGCTTTGCTGCCCTTAATAGTCTTAGTAGCATAAACTATATTTCTTTTACTAATATATAATGCATAACTTCTTCTATATAAGGTTTTAGTTATTATAAAGAATACTATAAGTAGATTCTTAATCGTTTATAGTAAACTAACTTCTCTAAGTTAGTTCTTTTATATTTTAATGCATCCTTTTTATTATAGTTTAATAATGCCGCTAGAAGGTAGTCTCTATATACTTTCCCCTCTAGCAACTTTATATTATCTTCTAAAACCTATATCTATTTATAATAAACGAACTCTATCTTCGTTTTTAGCATTAATAGCACGATTTTTAAGTATACTAAGTAGCCCTTTTATCTATGCTTTATAGCCTTAAACCCTAGCTTTGCTAAGGCTTTCCTTATTGCAGTTATTTTTTTCCTTTATGCTTTATTATATATATCTTTTATAAAAATCTTATAAGCTATTAATAAGTCTAGTGCTATTCTTAGTTATATCTTTAGCATAATTCCCATTATCGCCGCTAAGTTCTATTTATTATTAAATATAGCTAGCAAGAATATATCCTTATTTATCCCCGCTTATTCCTTTGCTAAATTTACTAATTTATTTATTCCTTTATTAAATCCCTTTATATCCGCCTATATCAATTCCTTATTGCCTCGCACTATATATTTCCCTTATGCTTTATTATATTATCTTATATCTACTTATACTTATCTTCTTACTTTTATTGCTAAGTCTTCTATCTTCTCTTATTTCTTTAATCTAATATCTATTATTAATTCCTTTACCTTGCTCTTATCCACTTCCTATTCTTCGTCCTCTAATGCTATATTTACTTCTATCTTTTCTTCTATTCTTCCTCGGGCTACCCTAGGTATAAGACTAATATTAGATATGCGTCTTTTCTTTATATTCTTATTAATATTTATCTATATAGTCTTATCTTTACTCTTTTGTTGCTTTATTTCTATTCTTAGCTTCTTTATTATATATAATAATTTCGATATCTTTCTTGCTTTCTTAAATAACTCTTAAAAAGATAGCGTCTTTTGCTTTAATATTAATCTTATTAAAGCTTTCTCTCGTGGCGTAAGTCTGCCTTTCCCCTTGTTCTTTAATATAATAAATCTTATAGATAAATCCTTTTTAAGTATTTTTATCCTACTGCTTTTAAGCTTCGATTATAGTCCTTTTATCTTATCCTTTATTAATACTTTCTTATTTAACTTTAGTATATAAAGTATAGTATTCGCACTCTTTAAAGATATCTTAAGTATATCTTAATCTTCCTTAGCTTATCTATAGATTATCTTAACTTATATCTTTTCTTTCTTCGATATATTTTCCCTTATCTTTATACTCTTAATCTAGTCCTTTACTTTATAGTGCTTTCTACTATATCTCTCTATATAGTAGCTTTAGAGTTGCGTAATCGCTTATACTTAGTCTTCTATACTATATTTATCTAACGCGTCTCCCTTATAGTATAATACTCTTGCGTTATATAACTTTACTATTAATTGTTAATAACTTAACTTTTTTACTTTAAAGTCTAATATAGCTAATCTTCCCTCTTTTGCTATTGCCTCTATTTCCTTTAATATTGCTTCCTTTATCAATGCTTTTCCTTCTGCGTCTTTATCCTATATCTTAGCGATCTAGAACTTCTTAGCTATTTCCTAGGTAAAACTCTTAACTTACTTAAACTTAAGATATACTATATCTTCGTCTTCCTTTATCTTGGTTTTCTGCACTTGTTTTGCATTCCTAAAGTTATAGACGCGTTTTCCTTTAGCTAGTGCTAATCTAGCATATATTCAAGTATTATATTTGCAAATATATATCTATTTATATAGATTTAAATATAATAGAATTTTTTTTCGTTAACTTGCCTAGTTGCTTAGCAACTATATATTTATATAGTCTTCGGACTACTTCCCTATAAGTTCTATAGGTTTATATAGTCTTTAGACCCTTTTTTATAAGTTCTATACTCCTTACTAGCAACCTTATAGAAATACCCCTTTTAAAATGTCTTTTAACGCGGGAATTTCCCTTAAATCACGTTTTCATTAACGTATTCCACGTCTATAAGATAAATGCTTAGTATTTATAGTATTAATTATATAATTTTCCTTCCTTAACCTTAGTTATTTAACCTTACTCCTAGTTTAAATAGATATTTCTTATAGAACTTAGTAATTGCGTTTATAGCATTCTCGAGGTCCTTAGCCTTATACTAGCTATTATGCTTTGCTCCCTAGCTTTTCTATTTTACTAAATAATATAGTTTCTTTTATCAATATCTTTTTTTAAAATCTATAATCTTCTTTACCTTCTATTCTTTAAATTTATTTCTTATATTATCTATAATTAGTTCTAGGGCTAGCTCGTGTTCCTCTCTACTCTTTTCCCTAGAACGTCCCCGGAATTCTAATAGTAAATTTATATAAAATATATCGTAGTAGCCTTATATTTATAATAGTTTTAAATAGTAAGCTAAAGTCTAATCTTTTCCTCGACTTTAAATAGTCTTATAAACTTAGGTCCAAGTTTCTTATACTTCTAATTTAAAGCTAGATTCTTTATATTTAGCATTACCTTCTATTTAATAGTAAACTCTACCCTTTTATATCTCGCGTTATAGTATTTCGCTTAAATATCTTATATATATATAATCGTTTCCTAGAGCATTTTATAAGTTATCTTTAGCCTCTTTGCTAGTTTTAATACTAACTTTAACTTATAGTTTAGAAAGTTTCTTATCTAATATAGCTTTATCGTCTTTCCGTTTGCCTTAAATAGCGAAATACCTATACTTATTAAAGGGCAGTTATTCTAGTAGTATTCTACTAATACTAAAAGGTTTGCCTAGTTATCTTATTTAAACTTTATAAATATCTTTAAGTAGCATTCTAGAACCGAGTTTATTCTTTCTATTATACTATCTATTTATAAGTAGAATAACGTTAAGATCTTCCTTGTTATACTTACTAGCCTTATAAATATAGCTTATAAGTCGAAGGTAAATAATAATACTTTATCTATTATTATATTATCTAGCATTTTATACTTGCTAAAAACGTGCTTAAAGAAAATATATATAAATTGCTTAAACGTTATATCTTTCCTTACTAGCGCGAAAACTACCTTTTTAGTAAGTCTATCTACGATAACTAGTTTTGCGTTATAAGTTAGCGTTTGCCCTTCTTTATTTCCGAAATCTAAACTACTCTTCGATTTTAGAAAGTTTATAATTAAGTCTAGAGTAATCGAGCCCTAGGGTCTTCTAGGGGCTAGTATAAGGGCTAGTTTGCTATAAATCTACGATCTCTATAGTTTATTCCTTTAGCAAGCTATATATATTATTATATATTTCTTTACCTTAGCGTCTATACCCTTCTAATAAAGTAGTTTCTTTATTAATAGAATTATCTAGTCTTTACTGAAGTAACCCGCTATTAAGCTATTATAAAACTTTTGCATAATCCTTTTTCTTAATTCCTTATCTAGTAGAACTTATAGATAGACTCCCTTAAAGAACTATATATTATCTTGCTTTAAGAAGTTATCTTCCTTAAGCTATTTAGCTTCTTTTTATACTTCTTAATATCTTTTACTAAGTTGCCTTCCGCTTTCCCTTCCCTTTGCTCTTTATTTTCCAAGATCTCTCTAAGCTCTTTTATTGTGCATAGTCTTCCCTTGCCTATTTATCTCTTTGCTATTGCTATAATTAGATATAGTATATCCTCTTTCCCTTTTAGATTTACTCGCGAATTTATATCTTGCTCTAATTTTAGTAGTAGTTTTTGCGCCCTAGCAAGTCCCTAGGCATAATCTAGTCTACGCGATAAAGCGTTAGCTAGGTTCTTGCTTCTAGGCTTATAAATTATCCTAAAGTCTATTATTAATAGCGTAATAGCCTATTGCGCTTATTAATATATTAATACTCTTATTATTATAAAGTACTTTAGATTATTATAGTCTAAGATTACTATAATTATATGCTATACACCCTTAAAGTAGTATCTTTAATGCTATACTAATTCTATAATTGCTAGCAATTCCTAGTTAAATATACTATAATTAATTTCTGCTAAGATAAATTTTCGAGAATAAAATGCAATTAAGTATAAGTAATAGTCCAATTACTTTTAAGATATAATTCCTACTAATGCTTTTACTAATATATTGCACTCGATCTATACTTTTAAAGATAAAATAAAGTATACTAGTAATAAAGCCTTTATAAAGCACTTCTTTAGATTTCGGAAAGCTATACTTATATCCTTTATTTAGATAAACTTTTATTTTCCCTTTAGTAATTTCGTTATTAGTAGCGCAACTTAGCTATACTTATAGATAAAACGCTTATAAAAATTATAAAACCCTAGGAAATATAAGATATCCTATATACTTCCCGGGACTAGCTACTCTATAATTATTAATACCTTAATTATATCTATTTTAATATCGCTTATCGATACTATAAATCCTAAGAATTCTACTCTCTTTATATTAAATTTGCACTTTTCTAACTTTATATATAGCCCCTATTTATTAAGCTAGGCTAAAACCTTTATTATATAGTCCTTGTATTATTCCTTTAACCTTAAGTATATAAGAATATTATCTAGATAAACGATTATAAATATATCTATATATTCCTTTAGGCATTAATCAATATATACCTAAAAGGTAACGGGAGCATTGCTTAGCCTAAATAGAAGGACTAAGTATTCGAATAGCCTAAATCTAGTTCTAAACGCTATTATCTATTCGTGCCCTTTTACTATGCAAATTAAGTAATAAGCGTTGCGTAGGTTAAGCTTAATAAATATACAAGTATCCCGAAGCCTATTTAAGATCTCCAAGATTAGTAAAATCGGGTACCTATTAAGTATAGTTATATTATTTAAGCCTTTATAATCGATATACGGCTTTAGGGATTTTCCTTTCTTTAGCACAAAAAATATTAATATTACTATAAGCGACTTTAACCTTCTAATTAGACCTAGATCTAGCATCTTATTAAGGTATTCCCTTAAGACCCCTAGCTCCTCCTTGGATAAGTTAAATATTAGCCTAAAAGGTGGCTTGCTTCCTAGCTAAAATACGATTTCGTAGTCTAGGCTTAGCTAGTAAAAAGGCAATTTCTCCCCTAGATCCTTATCAAAAACTAACGCGAACTTATTATACTTTTCTAGTAACTTTATATTTATCCTAGTAACGTTTATAGTAACCCTTAGCAAATCGAGAAGCTAGAAGGATAAGGTATCCTTAGCATTATTATACTATTTATTGCTAGCCCCCTCGTTTATTATCTTATCCTCTAGCGACTATATTGCTATTAGACTATTGTATATATCCTTGCTATTATCTCCTATATTTGCACTTAAAATGCCTATTTTCTAGTTTATCCTTAGGTTATACTCTCTTAGCTAAGGTTTTCCTAAAATTAGATTTGCTATAATAAGTTCTATGCTCTAGAATTTCGTAGTTGCTTTATTTATTATCTAAGGATAGCTTATATCTATATTAAACATTACTACTATTAATGCTAATGCTAAGAGTTTACCTTGCGCATCCTTAACTACTAAGGTATATTCTTCTTTTAGTATATTCTATATATAATTTAAGAACTTTAAGTTAATAAAGTTTAACGTTGCTTTATAGTCTACTATTGCCTTTACTTTTAGTTTTATTCTATCCTAGTGCCTTCTTATTACTTTAATAGTATAAAACATTAAGCTTACGTTAATTAGATTAATTACCTTATCTACTATCTCCTCTAACTCTAGCCTTATTAGTAACTTATATTCTTCCCAAGGGCCTCCCGGGCCTATATTAAATAGTCCCTTTTCCCTAAGCCTTTTTAGCTCTATCTATCCCCTAGTCGTAATGACTACTAGTATATCTGCTATAGTAAGTACTAATACTATCAATTAATATTCCTATTTTATTAATTATATAATATTATCCTTTTATAGTAAATACTTTATATTTATTATCCCTAATATTAATAATAGAAAGATAGTCCTTAGCTTGCTTATTATCTCTAATAACAGGGAAGATTATCGTTTCTCTCTTTCTTCGTCTAGCTATATTAATCCGCGAAATAACCCGTTTATTAGCACTTAAAGCATGCTTTAAACTATCTTAGCTTCTTTCTTTATTTAGCTAAGATTTCTAGGTAAAGCAACTTCCTTTTATTTCTTAACAAGTCTCCTAGTAGCTTCTAGGGAGCCACTAGCGTGTTGTTCGAACTAGTCCCTAGGGCTATATTTATTTAAAAACGCATAGTCCTTTAGCCTCTATTAGTATACTTATTCTAAGGTCTTGCTATTCTCTCTCTTATACTACTTTATATATATAGTATTCGAGTAAAGAAAAGTCTAGTTATTGCTCTATTAAATTCCTCTACTATATAGGCTATATCCTTAAGCCTTGCGTATATCGATAGCAATACCCTACTTATCGCGTTAAAGGTTCGTTCTAGGATTAGTTTAATAAGCTTTATTTAGTAGTTCGACTATATTGCTCTATCCTCGAAACCTTATAAGATATCTTATAGAAAAAGCCTAAAGTAGTTAGTAAAGTCCTATATTAACTATCCTTCTAGCATTCTATATATTATTATCCTAAGGTTTGCCTTTAGTAAGCTTATTTTAAGTCTATATTCTGCGAATATCTATTCTTTAAATAGTAGCTATTCGTTGAATTTAGTAGATTCTATTTAGTTATAGTAAAGTCGTAATATTATTATTCTTTTCTTAATTACTAATGCTATATAGTTTCTAGTATAGACTGCTTGCAAATATCTATTTATTATTCCTTTTGCTATAAAGTAATCCTCTATTTCTATAATCTAGATTCTAGCATTATCTTTAGGAAGCGCGAATATAGATAATGCCTTAATATCGGGTTTATCCCGAGGGTTAATAGAGTTTCTAGATTCTATGCTATTATAGTATAACTGTATTCTATAGTTTCCTAGGAACGATAGTGCTCCCCTTAGGCTTTATAAAAGTTATCTAGTAGTCCCTAGGTTTGCCCTAGTTATTATTAGTATTATTGCTATTAGTCGCGATATTAGTATCTTAAGTTATACTCTTTCTATTGCCTTTAAACGCTAATTTAAAGTTGCATTTTATTCCCTTATTATTTTTAGCTCCTCTTCTTATCTTCGGATAATATACTATAATTCGTTAAAGATATAGGAACTATATCTTAAATATCTAGAGTCTTATAGTAACTTGCTAAGTAAATATTGCACTATATCTTGTTATTCTAGCTAAGGTTAAGGGTATTATAAGTTCCTTGCTAAGCTAATTCTTTCTTTCGTATTAGCTTTATATTAACCCTCTCTTCTAATTTCCTCCCTTAGTAGCATTATAAATTGTAACGTATTAAGTATAGCTTTAATGCTACTTATTAATATGCTTCTATTAAGTCCCTTTGCTCCTTTCTTTCTTGCCTAAAGATCTTCTATCTCTATCTCTTTAGCTTAGTCTAGTCTTAGGCCTATCGTTGCTATCTTTCTTAATATAAAAGCTAGTCGTTATAATATTGCAGATATATTATCTTCTATTAATAGAGGTTTCTATATTAAGTAGTTCTAGGGCATTTCCTAGGCTCTTATCTAATTTAGCTTAAGTCTATTCTATTACTAGTCGGGGAGTTTAATAATTAATACTCGTCTGCTCTTTATTCGAAAACTTGCTAGCCGATCTAAAAGTAAAGATTTAAACTATAAAGGGGGTTTACTAAAAGATTAGGGAGCAAGTAGTTCTATTAATAAGTTACTAAATCTTATAAGAAGGAGGAAAGAAGGTAGGTTAGTAACTTAAGGTATACTAACCCGAACCTTAGGCCTATGCTAGTGGGTTATCACGGGATAACATTCTAGTATCACCCCGTGACAATTTCTATTAGTTAAGGCTAGTAACTCTTTTAATTAGGTTATTTATTTCTTCTTAAACCTTCCCTTTATTCTAAGTAGTATTTATACTTCTTGAATCTTCTTTTATAAAACTAATTATCTAAGCAGATAGCAAATTCTATAAGTTCTTAAAAGTCTTCGGGCTTATATTTTCTCTTAGCTAATTTATCCTTAATTTTATCTTTAAAACTTTAATAAAATTAGCTTATAAGTATATTATTATCTTAGTTTATTTTTCTTATATATTATTAAAACTCTATAAAGTATATAAACGCTATGCTAGTCTAGTATAAAGCTTAGATTTTCCCTTTTATAACTTTTTCCTTATCTATGCCTTTAAATACTTTAATAACTTTCTTTTTAAATATATTAAGACTAGAGAAGATCTTCTTAGTAAACTTATCCTATTTACTAGTTTTTCCTTTATATAGCAAGTAATTATCCTAGGCCTTTTAGATTTAATTAAAGGCTGCTTTCTTAAGATATATATATTAGAGCAAAACCCATATGCAGCCTATATTACAGTCCGCGGGATTACTCGGCGCAGGTAAGTTAAGGGTTGAATAGATTATATTTAGTTAACTTAAAGAGTTAAGGTTCTATATTACGCGAGGGCATAATATACTCTCGCGTATACACGTAATAAACTAACTACTCTTAGCGTAATCTATCTAGACCCCTACTCTTAGATCTCTGCTAAATAACCCTACTTCTTAATACTCCCCCTTAAAGGAGATCGAGGTCTTTTATTAGTTAAGATAAGGTTAAGTAAGAATATTAGCCCCTTGCCGCAGATTATATAACAAAGGGAATTTCCCTTTAGCATAGCAGATCCTTGGCCCGACTACTTTTCCCTCTAAAATAGTTAATCCCTTGCTAAGCTTTATATTATATAATAAAGGGCAGATTTAATTTTACCCTCTAGCGCGGTAAATCTTCGGCCCGGGCACTTTAATTGTTAATAAGCCCTATTTGCATCTTAAACCTCTAGAATGCAACCCTCTTAAGTAGTTTAGTTATTCTATTAGCAATTATCTCTTTTATAAGTATAAAATTAACTTTTAAGTATCCTTTTTTAGCAAGATCGCGGATAAAATAGTAGCTAATATCTATATGCTTTAATCGTTTATATAAGTAAGGGTTCTTTATAAGTTTAATAGCTCCTTAATTATCTCCTTGCATTTGCATAAGTCTTAGATTCTTTCCGATATACTTCTATAGTTTTAAGTCTTAGAATATCTAAGCAATCTATTATCCTTGCTTTATATAGTTTGCTAAAGCTATATATTTAGACTTATAGCTTAATATAGCCACTAATCGTTGCTTTTTACTTAACTATAATATTAGCTTGCTATAGAATATTATTATGCTTCTAGATATGCTCTTCTTATTAGTCTTATCACTTGCCTAGTTAGCATTAGAGTAAAGCACGAATTGCTTATATGCTCCCCTTAGACTATATCGGATTCTTAGTTTAATTATCGATTTAAAGTATTTAAATAACGATTTAAGTATATATCTATAATGCTTTGCTAAGTCGCTTATAAATTAGCTAAGCTTTCTAAGAATAAATATAATATCTAGTCTTATAAATATTATTATATATATAATACTTTTAATAGCTTGTTAATACTCGTTAACGTTAATCCGCTTATCTTCCTTTCTAGTAAGTTATAAGTTATCGTATCTAACTGCTAGGATTGCCTTTAGCTTATAAGACTCTTAAGTAATTCTAAACTTATCTAGTATGCTTTTTAAGTACTATTTTTAGTTAATCTTAAGGGACTAGTTCTTCCTATTTCAAGTAACTCTTACTCTAAGGATCTTATTAATCTCCCTTAGATTCTTAGTATTAAATCGCTTAGATAGCTTGTTATAGAACTAGTTAAGCTCCCCTTGCTTCTTAGTAGCGGCGACGATATCGTTAATATAGACTAGCAGTTTAACTCTATTTATAGAGTATATAAATATATATAAGTCTACAAGACTTTAAATAAATCCCTATTTAACGAGTTCCTCTTTAATTAGACGATTCTAGTCCCTTATAGCTTGCTTTAGTCTATAAAGACTTCTTAATGCTTGCTATATATATCCTTTCTTAATTAAGATACCTCTTAGTA
>JAPZPB010000936.1:0-11084 GCA_037952635.1 Bryoglossum gracile | reverse complement strand
CGCAAGCGCTAGTTAATATATTAGTTTAAGTTCTCTATTTGCTTATTAGTTTATAGGCTATTAGTAGTAAAGAGCTTAACTTTAACGCCTAGGATTGCATATAGCGCGTTTTAGAAGTTTAATCTAAATTGCGGTCCTTAGTCTAAGACTATAAAGTCTAGAAGATTATAATAACGGTATATAAAGGTATAATAAAGCTTCGCGAGTTGCTTAGTAGTTACTATCTTATAGCAAAGTATAAATATCGCGGCTTTACTTAACTAATTAATAAAGACGCAGATATTATTATATTTGTCTTTATTAAGTGGAAAGCTCTTAAAATTAATATAAATATGCTGCTAAGGGTATTCTAGTATTAGGAGAGCATAGTAGAGGCTAGGCGTCTTATCTTAAGCGTGGCGAGCCTCTTTATATATATAGTAGTTGCGTATATAGCGTTCTACGTTAGCTACTAGGCTATGCTAGTAATAGCGGGGAGTAAGCAACTATTCTATCTTCTTAGCTAATAAGTAAGCTAAGGAGATTTAGGCATAAGCCTTATATATAAGCTTTTATCGTAGCTTTTCTATATCCAGGACTATTAGCTAAGCGTTATAAAGCAATAGTCTATCCTCGATAATATACTTACTACCCTTTTCTGCTCTAGCGTTAGTCCTAAGCGGTTCTAGTAAGGCATGCTCCTTATTCTAACGGATAAGCTAGTTAATTAAAGTAGCCGGCTTTATAAACGCAAGTTATAAGTCCTTAACGACTTCTAGTAAGATCTAATCTTATATAAGCAAAGGTCGATATCGGAGCTACTCCTTAAGCTATATTTAAGGATTAAGGTCTTATTCGCGGCGGGAAAGAGCATTAGCTAGCTTATTTTTTCGACTTAGGCGGTATATAACCTATATAAAGAAGCTAGCTAGTAGCTTACTCTATCGGGCCTAGTAGGCTATAAAGTTCTTCGAGCTTATAAAGTACTTTAAGGCTTTGTAATTAGTATATACTTTAACTTTATAAGGGCTTCCTTAAAGCTTAGCTTGCTATTATCTAAGTAATCGGATAATTGCTAGCATCTCCTTATTATAGATCTTATAGTTTAACTTAGCTAGTATTATAGTCTTTAAGAAGAAGGCTATAAGGTGCTAAAATTAGTTTAATCCTAGCTAAGAAAGCACGCTAGCTACTATGCTATCGCTTGCATTTATCTTAAGGCGTGATTATCGGGCAAGGTTATAATAAGCTAAGATTAAAGCTTTAATTAAGCATTGCTTAAGCTCTTCGAACGCTTAAAGATAGCTCTTATCGAATTTAAAGTCTATACCTAAGTGCATAAGCTTAATTAAAAGCTTAGCAATTCTTCTAAAGTTAGGTATAAAGCGCTAGTAAAAGTTATAGAACCCAATAGACAATTAGATGCCCTTTATTAAGCGCGGGGGAAGCTATTCTCGGATAATTGCTACCATCTCTAAATCGACTTTAAGACCTTTAATAAAAATAATAAATCCTATTAAGAATAGACACCTAGTAAGGGTATAATCCTCTAGATGTTGTACTCACGGTAATAATATAGCTATAGGGTTAGACGTACTTCTATTAACTTAACTAACTAACTACGAAAGAAGGTTAAAGCTTAAGCCTTGTTTTATATAGGCGAAAGTAGCCTCGCTTATAAACCGGTCTACTTTCACTAGCTTTAGCCCGGACTATACTTTACCTAATTAGAACAAGTCCTTAAACCCCTTTTCTTTAATACTCCCCCTTAGGGCGTGTCTTGATTAGTTAGTTACTTAATTATATAACGAAAGGAATTTCCCTCTAGAATAGTAAATCTTCGGCAGCCCTCTCCGTAGCTAATTATAGCTTATAATAGTTTAGATATAATACTATACCCAAAACGTTCTTCCCTCGATTTTCTCTTATAAAGTACCCTTATCGACTAATCCTAATTATCTCTAGAATTGCTTATACGCGACGCGTTATAATAGCTTAGTTATGCTATCTATAATTATATCGCTAGTAGGAATATATAAGATCTCTAGTTTCCTCTTCTTAGCTAGGTCCCTAATAAAGTAATAGCTAATATCGATATGCTTAGATTGCTTATATAAATATAGGTTCTTTACTAGTGCTAATGCCCCTTAATTATCTCTATATATCTTAATAGTGCAGTCTTTATTATTATTAATATAGTAAAGGGCTTCTAGGTCTTTCTAGATTTGCGCAGCCTATTATCCTAGCTTCGTAAATATTACTTAAGAAATATACTCGGATTCCGCGCTTGAAGTCGATATAGACTTTTGCTTCCTTAATGCTTATACTACTAGTCCGCTATAGAATATGCTTACGCCCCTTAAGATGCTTTTCCGGTCCGTCTTGTTACTTGCCTAATTAGTATTAGTATAAACGCCTATATAGCTCGAATAAGCTCCCCTTAAACCTAAATATAGCTTTTATTATAGTATTAATCTAATATATTATAGAAGCTACTTTAAGGCATATCTATAGCGTTTAACTAGGCTTTTTATATATTATAATAGTCGTTTAAGAGTAAAAGCTATATCGGGTCTTATAAGAATTATCGCGTATATAAGCTAGCTAATTCCCTTTGTATATTGCTCTGCGTTAATAAGAACCTCGTTATCTCTAGCAGCTAATAAGCTCTTAAGGTTCGAAGCAAGGGTAGTCCGCTTTCTATACTTAGCTATTATAATTCCTATTAAGTTGCAAACGTTCTCTAGATATAGCTTTTAGTTTATATAGATTATCTAGTTTGCTCGGTCTCTAGTAATTTATATACTAAGGATCTTGCTAATCTCCCTTAGATTCTTAATAGTAAATCTCTTCGATAAACTCTTATAGAACTAGTTAAGTTGCCCTTTACTCTTAGTAGTAGCTAGTATATTATCGATATATATAAGTAACTATATACGTCTCTCCTTATAAATATATAGGCATAGATCTACTAGGCTTTGCTAGAACCTAATTTCAATTAGGAAGTTCCTTAATAGCATTGCCTAGTTTCTTCTTGCTTGCTTTAATCTATAGAGGCTATATAAAGCCTTGAGAATATGCCCTTTCTTTGCGGTATAGCCTTATAGTAGGGCTAGGAAGATATCCTCTTGCAATTAAGACTCTATAAAGGCATTCTTAATATTATATTAATAGTATTTAAGATCCTCCTTTGCAACTATAGCTAGGAATATTCGTAGGGTATCTATTTATATAGTAAAAGCAAAGGTTTTAGCGTAATCGATACTATATTGCTAACTAAAACCTCTAGCTACTAGTTTTACTTTAAATAAGTTAACTTCTCTAGTATTAGTTATCTTAATATTAAATACCTATTTCGTTAATATTAGATTAGCTCTATTTAGTAAGATAAACTCTTCTTATATTCCGTTTGCTATTAGCATCCTTAATTTCTTATTAATAGCTTCCTTCTACTTAGCGGCAAACTCGGGGTTATTTACTGCTTCCTTATAAGTTTATAGTATAGTAATGCCTTTAATTACCTTAGTAGCTATAGCTTTATTAGTTAAATGCTTTTCCTTATTATTTAAGATAGCTAAGAAGCATTTCTCGATCTTTGCTAATAGCGGTTTCCTATTAGTATATAAGCTTTCTTATAGGACTTCTAATGCTATAAATGCATACTCCCTCTAGTTCTTATAAGTAAGTATTATTGCAATTATAGCTTAGACTATTTTAGCCTTTTACTTTTCTTTATTATCTAATCTTCTCTTTCTTTTTAGTAGTTAGTCTTAGAAATAATAGCAGCTAGTATTCTTTGCGTTATTTACTAGGTCCGGGATTATGCTTATTGCCTTTAATAGCTATAGTTCTTGCGGACTTAAGCTTGCTTATAGCTCTTCTTAGTCGTCCCTTTTGCTATTAGTAGTAGTATCTTTAGCTAGCTCGGGTTTACTAACTAGCTCTATCTTACTATTTCCTAGGTTAAGACTAGGCAATATAGTAGGCTCTTAGTCTAGGTTTCCTTTATCTATTATTATGCTTTCTATCGGGTTAACTTTATAAATATTCCTTTCCTTATCTTTATTATATATTAGAATATTTACTAGCTACGCGGTTATAAGCACCTTTATAGTAACTATTTAGCTATTATAAACCTTGGGTATTAGTTAGCTTAGTTAAGTCGGCTAAGGCTCCTCCTTTACTTCCTTATATAGTCTTCCTCTAGCAGCTTAATCTTATAAGTTAATCGGCGTTTTATCTAGTCCTTAAGGCCCTCTTAAGCGTAGATCTATAGTTCCTCCTAATACCGATTCGTCTATAAATATCCTATTACTTAAGATTATACGCCCTAGGTTTAGCGTATATATCTTTAAGTGCTTATTTATATTATTTAAGTAACTTATAAATACTCCTTCTCGGCCTTGCAAGACGAGCTTATTATAGCGATTGTCTTTATATAAGGTCTTAGGGTTAATATATCTATATGCCTTGCTCCCTTATACTTATATATTCTTAATTAATAGTCTCTTGCCCGTATAAGCTTCCTCTAGTAATATAATCTTGCTATCTATTACCGGGCCTCTTAGTTAAAGATTCCTTAAGTAAGCTTTTACCTTAGCTGCCTTATCCTAGAACTCTAGTAGTAGCTCTTATCCCTTAAGCATAGCTTTAATATTACTCTTAATTATCTAGATGCTTCGTTTAGCTACTCTATTTTAGCTAGATATAGCTATAGTCATAAATTGCGCTTATATATTATCCTTATCTTGCTATCTAAGTAAAATCTTCCTTAGTTTTAGTATATTATTAGTTCTAGCGGCTTTAACCTTTTTACTAGTCTAAAGCTCCTTTTTTCTTCTCTATCTTTATAAAGCTAGGATTACCTCGTCTTTCGTTGCTAATAGTATCGACTATATATATCTTATTATATTATTAACTATCTTTAATAGTTCCCTATTTCCTTAGATAGATTTTAGGAATAGACTTGCTAAGTTTAGACTTACTAGTTCTAGTTTCTCTTATTTCGGTTTTAATAGTTACTTATTTGTTAAATTTCTTATTTTAGCTGGTTTATATATCTTATATACTCTATAGTGCGGCGGTAGGATCTTAATAGCCTCTTTAAGTATTATAACTTTATGCATATTTCTAAGCATATCTAGTCTACTATATATAAACCTCTTATATATTAAGTAATAGTATTATCTTTGCTCTTTGCTAGTAGCTATTTCTAGTTCTAAGTTATTTAGGTCTAGGTTTATCTCGCTATTTATAGCTTGTATTGCCTGGGCTTGCTAGTAGTATTAAGTTAGGCTAGTATTAGTTAGATTTGTCCCGGTTTGCTTCCTTTAGACTAGTTTCTAAGCCGGTTTCTAGGCTAGTTTTAGATAGGCCAGTTTCTGGGCTAGTTTTAAGGCTAGTTTTAGATAAGCTAGTTTTAGAAAGGCTAGTTTTCTTTGCCTTATATATCCAAGTTATTAAACTAGTTTTAGGGCCGGTTTTGCTTCCTTATATAAGTAAACTAGTTTTAGTAGGACTAGTTTTAGTTATACTAGTTTTAGTTATACTAGTTTTAGTGCATTAAAAACGGTCTTTATCTTTAAGGCTTATTTGGACTTGGTCTCTTTTATATATAAAGGGACCTATTTCTAATAAGCCGGTTTTAATAAGACTAGTTTCTAGACTAGTTTCTATAGTAACTATAAGGCTAGTCTTGCCTTTCTTTTTAAGTATATAGTTCTTATATTTCTTAGAAATATGCTTTATAATATATAATCTATAAGACTATTCTACGGTTATAACAATTCTATTTCCTTAAGTAATCTAAATAGTCTCTTTATTAAAGGCTCCTTTAAAGCCGCCTTTGCAAAGTTTCTTAGCTAAGACTAAATTCACGCCTAGCTTAAGGACATAGAGTATATTATCTAAATAATATAAGCTTCTATCTACCGCGCTAATTAACCCTATTCTTTTCTTATAAGAATATAGCATTTCTCCCTTTACTTATATAAATACTTTGCTTATCTTTCTTAAGTCCCTAAATAAGTGGAGTTAGTTAGTTATAAGTAAACTAGCTCTTATATTAAGTGCCTTAGTATATAGGGTGCACTTATAGATCGACTCTTTAAATAGCATAACCTTCTCTAGCTCCTTATCGTTATCCTCTTTATAAGAGTTAGATTCGGTGCCCTTTATATTATTACTACTTATTATATCTAAGTTATATATTGCCGTATATCTATGCTTCTTCTTAAAGGACTTCTTAGCTAAGCAAGCTTAGCAATCGGTATTCTTTACCTTCTTCTTACTCGTATCCTTTACTATCTTCTAGCGTTGCTTATCTTAAGGCTCCTTAGCTTTCTATTCGTCTTTAAAGCATAAGTTATAAGCATACTCTTTGCTAGCTTCTTAATATTTATAGTCTACTATATAATGCTTTATAAATCTATAGCAAAAACACTCGAATAGTATATCCGTTATACTTATATCTAATGCATTGCTATCTTTCCTTAAATAGTAGTTTAAGTAATAGTAGAATATTTTATGCTATCTTTAAGCTGCGTTTACTCGCTTGCTTTTACTTCCTCCGACTTCCCTTAGCTAAGCTTCCTTTTCTCCTAGGATCTTAATCTTCTTATCTATAGATAAGCTTTACTAAGTAAGGAATCCGTTGATAATAGTAGTATATTAACCTTACTTTCGGAGAGCTAAAGTTAATATAAGGAGTAGGGCTTCGTCCGGGTATGCTAGCTTTATAGTGCTATTAGCGGTAATTACCTTGCGGCGGTACTCCCTTAGGTTAGTCTATAAGCTATTAATGCTTATATTCTTATTAAAGATAAAGTTCTAGAGGCTTATTATATATTAGTTAGCAATAGTTATGCTTATCTTCTTATACTTAAGTTTAAGTTAAGTCTATATAGCCTTTATAGTCTTATACTTATTAATTAATATTGCATTATCCTCTTTAAGTCCTTCTAGTATAATCTTTAAGGCTTTCGCATTAGCTTAGTCTTATTCCTTTGCCTTATTAATATTCTATAACTTACTAAAGCGTTTAAACTTGCTTCTAAGGCCTTTAATTCTAGTCTTAGCTCCGGTTCTTATTAATATAAGTATATTTATAATATCTTCTCTTATAATAGAAGTATTTTTAGTCTCCCCTTCGCGGCGGATCTAAGTATACTCGATTCTACTCTATTCTACTATAAAGAATACCCCCTTTCCCTTAAATTTAACCTTTGCATAGCGGAACTAGTCTTTATAGTTATCGCGGGTTATAGTTAGTAAGTACTTATTATCCTTCCTTATTATGCTTATTAATGCTTAGTATTCTAGTCGGCAAATTCATGTTAAGTAAAGATAGTTTATTATTAATCTATAAAGAAGTTCCCTTGCTTTTAGAATATCGCTAACTTTTAGTTATATTAAGCGCTCTTTGACTTAGCACCTTTAAGACTCGATATCTCCCTTGCTTAATTGCTTTTAGAGGCTTTCTTGCTTTAGCTCTCTATCTTAATCGAAGACTCTTGCTTACTCTATTAGTAGTCTTCTTAAACGTCTTGCTTTCGTTAAGGTATAATATTATTAGCTTCTTGCTTTTACCTTTTAGTTATCTTACTTATCGCTAGATATCCTTAAACGCTTTGCTTTTATTAAGGTAAGTATAAGTTATAGTTTCAGTCCTAGTGCTATGCCGGGCTTATAACTTATTAAGAATAGACACCTAGTAAGGGTATAATCCTCTAGATATTATACTTATAGTAACAATATAGCTATAAGGTTAGATATACTTCTATTAACTTAACTAACTAACTACGAAAGAAGGTTAAAGCTTAAGCCTTGTTTTATATAGGCGAAAGTAGCCTCGCTTATAAACCGGTCTACTTTCACTAGCTCTAGCCTAGACTATACTTCACCTAATCAGAACAGGTCCCTGAACCCCTTTTCTTTAACAAATCCTAAGTATTTAGTATAAGTTATATTAAACTCGCATTTCTTGATATTAGCCTAGAGGCTAGCAGCTTATAACCGATTAAGAACCTTCTTAATATAAGCCTTATACTCTAGAGGGTCCCTTAAGTAGATTAGGATATTGTCTAAGTAAGCAGTGCAAAAGATATTAAGATAATTAAGTAAGATATTGTTTATATACTATTAGTAAGTAGCTAGGCCGTTTATAAGTCTAAAAGGTAGAACCTTGCATTTATATAATCCATAGCGTATATAAAATATTATAAGCTCTTTAAAATCGGGGTATATCCTAATCCTATAGAATGCTTAGCAGATATCAAGCTTAGTATATACCTTAGCCTCGTTTAAGCGCGCTAGGGTCTTATTAATAAGAGGGAGCGGGTACTAGTCCTTCTAAGTAATTTAGTTAAGCTTGCGAAAGTCGATATAAAAGCATAGTAATCCGTTAGGTTTCTTTATAAATAGCACTAGCGAGCTTTATAAAGCCTAGCTAGCCTCGATAAACCCTTTATTAAGGTTCTTTAGAAGGTATTTCTTAATAGCTAGTAGCTCGGTTATGCTTTATAAGTAGAGAAGTCTATAAAAGAGCTTTGCATCGGTCTCTAGCTAAATCTTATAATTATAAAAGTAGTATAAGGGTATCTTATCTAACGCTACCTTTAAGAATATATCTTTATAGCTAGAGTAAGCTTTCGGGAGCTTTGCATTTACCTTATCTTAATCTGCTAAGGTATCCTCTCCGCGGCTTGCAAGCTCTTTATTAATCTTATAAAGACTAATAGAGAAAAGCTTGTTTTTATCTTAGCAGAAATTCAAGTAGAATATAGTAGCGCTAATCTTATAGATATCTATTAGCGTGATTAAGCCCTATTTAGTAAGGGGTAAAAAAGGCTCCTTTTTTAGAGTATAAGTACGCTTAGGTAGCTATTTATAAAGATCTTAGTATATGCTATTATAGCTATTCTCAAGGTCTTATTTAAAAGAAGGAGCGCGGGTTAAAGCCTAAGCCGCTTAAGCTTAAGTTAAGGGAAGTAAGCGTTCTAAGATCTAGCGCTTAGCCTTCTTAGTAGGAACGGGGAAGGGGAGTAAAGGTAGCTCCTTTTTAATAAGGGTAATGCTCTAGCGTTTAGCAAGTCGACAAGCCGATTTAGAGGGAACTTAAGGACTACGGTTAATAGAGCATGGCTTAGAATGCTTAGAAGGAGCTTATAGACTATAGTTAATAGAGTATAACTCTTATAAAGGGAGCTATTAACTATAGTTTATAAAGTCCTTATTATTATTTATTAAGGCGTTAAGTGCTAGAGGAATTAAAGAGGCTAGGGGAGCTAGCGGGGTTGCGATTAAGTTAATTATAAGTTCTCTTTTTAAGATAATCGTAGCTATAGCGCGAGTTAAAGAGAGCCTTTCTATAGCTTTAAGCTTATCTTCGCAAAGTATATTGTAATCTTATTAATATATATCTTATGAATAATCTGCTTTTAGCTTTATATCCTAATTATAATATATGCTAAAGAGGGGTTTAAGGATCTTGTAAGCATAGGAGAGAGTAAGAGGGAGGGAGCTAGGCTAGTCTAGCTAGTAATGCCTAAGATCCGGTTAAATATTATAAAAAGAAAACTACCTAAATCTAAGGATTAAGTTATAGTTTCCTAAGTTAAGGATTATAAAGGGAACCTTAACTAGCCTGCGTTTATTAATCGCGAGCATATACTTAATATAATAAGTAACTAATTTGCCCTTCTTGCTATTATAGCCTTTAATTGCAATAGGCTTATCTAATGCTTAAAGGAGGGCTTTAATGAATTCTGATATTGCAAGAGCATAGCGCGTATTAAGGAAAGAGAAGCTATATGCTCCTATATCTAAAAGAGCATAAATATCTATAATTATAATTCTATTTAAACTTAAACTATATAAAATAGTAAATATTATATTACTTATTAACTTCTATATATTAATTATATTAATTAAGCATACTATGCCTAAGGCAAAGACTTATCCTAGGCGTTCTTATTTCCTAACTCCTTATTAAAAGCTTCTTCTTCTTTTAAAAGCACGCCTTCTTTATCGTCTTGCTCTATCTTATAAAAGGCTCTTAGCTATCAAGGCTTTAAGCAATTATAGATACGATAGCTTATCTTATAATAGTTAAAACACTAGTTTAGCATAGCAGAGCGTTCCTTAGAAGGAATAAGCAAGGTAAGAGAGGTTTTTAAAAAAGGGGATCTTTGAAATAGTAAAATATATGCTTAAGGGGTTATTTTATAAGCGGGCTTAGCATATCCGACCGCTTAGCTTAACCCGGGAGCCTAGTAAAGCTTAGGTAAGGGTTGTTTCTAGGTATAGCGTCTAAAGCTTATAAGCTCTTTATTAGTATTATTAAGAGCTTAAATAGCTTATTAAAGAGTAGTTTAGTCCTATCTTTAGGTAAGAAGCTTCTTTTAAAGGTTAGTATAAAAGCATCTAAAAATATTATCTAGCTAAGTATCTAGATTAATTCTAGTATAGTTAACAAGATTTATAAAGCAAATCTTAAAATCGCGAAATTGCTTATCCCTAGCTTAGCATAATTATAAATATAGATTATAAGCGTTAGCACGCTTATTAATAACTTTAAAGCAATTTGCTAAGTGCTCGATTATATCTTCTATTATTTAAAAGGCTATAGCGTAATTACTAAGGTATAGCGTTTTAAGGTTTTTATAAGTAGTACTTTTAGTAATAAAGAATATATAAGCTATATAATAAGCCTTTATAGGGAACTAGTCTTTATTCTAGATTAACTTGCTATAGAGTTCCTTGCTTTATAAGGCAAATATAAGCTTTAAACCGTTATTAAGCGAGTTTAGATCCTTAATCTTATAAGAGCCTCTTAGAGAGGAGTCCCTTGATAAAACGCTTTTTGCTTAACTAAAACGTTTAAAGTTTAGTTTAAAACTATATAGCGCGGGAAAGGTCTATTTAACTATAAGTTATATGCTTTATAAGCTTATCCTAGAAGGAGGAGTAAAGGGCGTAGCACTTTAGCATGCTTATCGTTGCTCCTTTTCAAGCTATTATATTCTAGCTAGCAAAGCCTTTATAATAATAAAGGTTCCTTGCGCTTTGCCCTTAGATTAGCGGCTAGCATAGCTAGCTTTAAAGGG
>JAPZPB010000935.1:0-11105 GCA_037952635.1 Bryoglossum gracile | reverse complement strand
GAGGTGCGGAGCGGGATGGGTGGGGTGGATGCGGAGGGGTGGGAGGTTGGAGGGTTGCAGAAGGGCAGAGGCAGAGGGCGGGGTCGGATTGGGGACGGGCATGGGGTGGGGGTTGGTAATGTGAGGCAGATGAGGATGCCGGAGAGGGTGTATTTTGGCTGGCAGTGAGGTGAGGAGGGACTGCTACTTATGATTGACGGAGAGGGCAAGATGGAGTTTGATGTTGGTTCTGCTGCTTTCTTTTGCTGCTTGATGGGTTCATGGTTGGTAGTGCGTAGTATATATTGTGTAATTTTTAATATCCAATTGATAGATTTCAAGAGGATGGCTTGCCAAGGTGCAGGTCGTGTTGGAGTGTGAATCGAGGGAAGGGCTCAGACTTAACTTGTTTGCTTTGCTTCATAGACTTGGTTTTTGGTGCATGTAGTTTCTTAGCCGTGAGGAAGTTCTCTCTTGGTGATGGGGAAGCTTTCTTATCCGTATCCTGCTACGATGCTTTTACAGTACTAGCTAATTTCCCTGGTACCACCACCACCATCTTTCATTCTATTTTCCCCAGTCTTGCCTTGAAGCAGTAAAATAAAACTACCAGCCACTCCACTCCACTCCACTCCATTCCATTCCACTGGGCCAGGCCTGGCTAGGCTGGGGGTTTTCTTCCACGGCCTTGGAGCGGTTGTTCTTTTCCCTTTCTCAGATTCTCGAGCCGCCACAGTGCCTCTTTAAGGATCTCAGTATATGCATTTTTGAGTTGTGACCAAGGGTCCTTAAGAAGTTCGCTAGTTAAAAGATTATTGCAATCATTGATAGCCCGCACGAAATACGCATCCCGAGACTTGTCGTCGATTATTCCCTGCAACCTGCCGAGTCCTACGTGCGCCGGAATAGTAATGAGCGTGAATTCAGAGTGTTGAAGCACTCTGCATAGATCGTAATTAGCTTTAGTGTCCTGGTTCTTGAAATTTTCCCTTATTCGCTGTGTCATAGTCAATTGTTCTAGGAAGGTTTTAAAGTCAAGAGCGACCCTTTGCTGTAATATCTCTGGAGTATCGAGCCTGCTTTCGCGGTCTTTGAGGCTCTTCTGCCTTGCTAGGAACATATCGATTGCCCCTGCTCTCAGTCTTTGTGCCTGGTCTGCGTCGATTTTCCGTCGATTTGCGTCGCTGCCAGGAGGTGATATGTATTGTCCACTTCCAAATCCCTCCCCCCCAGGCGCTCTAAAGTTCTTTCCGGGCCAAATTGAGGTGTAGTCGTCACCCAGGAACATTTCATGCAAAATAAATCCCAATGTGCGGCATCTGCCTAAGAGACGAGGTGGACGAAGCTGTATGTCACCTACAGACTCGAAATTAGTATTCTGGCATGTATACGTTTAGTTGAAAGAGCACTGGAGTGAAAGTACAAATTTTCAAGTGTTGTTAGAGAAGGGTGTATGAGAAGAGATAGTATCTCTGGCTAATAGTTTGCGCTTGCAAGTGAAGAACGAGGGCTTTAGTACCATATTTGGCGACATGGGTCCAGTAAGAAGACTGCTGTAGATTTTCGATCCATGACGTTGGAATCGGCCTATTTACGAGAAATTAGCGGCCTGGACTGGTGAATTCAGTAGAGAATATGAGTGAATCATTCTCAGCAAATCCTTCAATCCGTGCTGTGAAACGATCACGTACCATTGCCAATCCTTCGAGCCACTCGCACCAACAATAAAGTTCTTGTGAGAACGAAATCGAGAAGATGTGGCCGGATTCCACCGTCCTTCTCCAAACGATAAATAGCTTGGCCACGAATCAACTGAAACAGCCGAAATGACACTGAAGAAATCTTGGGGAGTTTTTTCTACTGGGTATCTGCTATAAGCGCCACCTAGGAGCTTAGGGAGGTTGCCTGTTAGCTTAAATTTGCTCTTCGGAACAAGCTTTTTCCAGGTAGAAATACTCACATTCTTCTCCCATGATTTTCCCACCTCTGCGATCTCTTCATCGAACATGAACTATGACACTTTAAACTTCGATTCCATTGATGTTCTCGAAACACTTACCGGCTCAGAACATCGGTTCAGGTTGGCACATGTAGAAGCAGCAAGCACATGCTAGAAAACTAGAGTTAGGCATATTTGAATCAATAATTACCGACCGGCAGAACGCTCACCATACACTCGTGGACGATCTATTTGAATATTAGTTGGGTATCAGCAAAGATGAGTGAGCTCACGGTCTTTGCTACACATAACTGATGTACGAGGCGCTCAGCTGCAGTCAGGTTATGGGCTAACAGAGGGTACACATCTAACACGTCAATTGAAACACGGCTACGATACTCGGCATGAGCATCATTCCATACATGCTCTGTCTGGCCGAACGTCACGCGTTCAGTCGTCTGCCGCCTCAAGTCTCGAATACGCCAGCAAGTAGCATATGCTATCATCCTGATTATTCCCAGTTCTACCTTTCTGGCTTCTGCTGCTGTATAGCCGTTGGTATGCGCTCTGGGATGTAAATTGAACGCATATCTAAAAAGCTCGGCTCCGTCACGAACAGTTTCTGGCCGAAGTGGTAGTCGCTCGTCCAGGAAGAAAGCATGTACCCTTATGAATTTAGCATCGAACCTTTACATTGGGATGTCTCAACAGTGTGATACTCACCAGGGCGTGTTTAAAGATCGTGCTAATATCAAGGTAGCTAATTTCAGAATAGGGTCCAATGCCTTCCTGACAATGACGTTGCTCATCTCATAAAACCCCGGATAACCACACCCAATAACTGGCGGATTGGCATCAATCCATTTCGAAAGGCCAAAGATGGGGTGGATAGCACATCTGGAGCCGAATTCTGCGGCTTTCGCATCTGGTTTATCCCATGCGCCACACCACTTAAGTTCTGCAATCGTAAAGCCATTAAGCCTCTGGCGCTGCCAAATAACATGATAACGGTAGAGTAAGTGATCCGCAAAACTTGCGTCTGCTGATGGTACTTCACTTGGGTCTATTGACCTATGGCTAGTAGAATTCTTAGCTCATAAACTCCAACGCTCAACGTGTCATTGCAAAAGTTTCGGCAGAAAGCAGGAGCACCAGTTCCACTGGAGAGGAGAAGCGAAAAGCCAGCCAAGAAGTTCAACGGGGACTTACTTACTTTATAGTATACTGCATTTGTCTCGCGATCGCTTCTCTTAGGGCTTGTATGTCGGCATTGGGGAGGACGCCTTGCGGCATGACAGCCGGGACAACCTGGCTCCCCGGAGCACTCATCTAGGATATGGCGACTATTCTAGGGCTCCAAGGAAAGTAGTCACTCAGAGCTAAAATCTTACAAGGTGATTTATAGAGGGAAGGTTCAAATATTAAGGAGACTTGTCGCGTCGTCTGTTTGCATTCCAAAATTTGCATTCCTCCCGAGTATGGGAAGGAATGCGGGATCGGCAGTCTCATAATCGTCCCGAAACTATCTCCTGTTTGTGTTACCGGTCAGTAAATTTATATTGCAAATTGTAAATTGCAAAATATAAGGTAGTAGCGATGAGAAGGTTCGGCATATTCTTTAAACCCCACAAAGATTGAATACTCCTAAGCCTCTCCATCCATATCAGAATCCACTCGGCTCTAGTCAAATGCTGCCACGAATTTCATGAAAGTCGAAATTTTGAATCCTTTCAATGTCACGTAGCATACGGGTGTACTAATTGCATCGATGGTTGTCTAATTCAGAGAAGTCCTCAAAAGGAGCATCTGCAGTACTCTATATAGGAGTGATCGCTGACTAAGCTAGCGCCACGCGCATAGTGCCGCGACATTCAGTTCGCGACCTTCAAACTCACCGGATTTGATTTTTCTTCTAGCGGTGTCTTTTTGATCTGTGGGATAAGTAAGGTTGTGCGATATCACGTACTTCACAAATTCCCCTCAAGTTGGTTGGTTGTATTTTGGTCGAACTCCAGCTCCAAGTATACTTTTTTAATTTATATTCAAATTCATCACAATCTCACATTTCAACCTTTTGGTTTTCAATTTATCCTTCCTCGAACCTCCTACCTTTTCATGGACCCCGACTACGAGACTCTAAAATACAAATCACTATAGCTTAGTTTCAGGTTGTATCAACTCGCCAGAAGATAACCTACAGTATAACGCCTATCATATAGATTTATTCCGCAACGACAACTATAATCCTCAACTAGCTTATCACGTGCCTAAATCAAGCTTTCCTCAAATTATCTACCAACCTTTAGCGGAGCTACTATATTAGTTGGTGTCTGATACCTGCTAAAATAGTTCCGAGGTTGCTGAGTACGTTCAAGCTCCTAAAACCTTGAAGGTGGCAATGGTCTATGGAGAATCATCTATGTCCCGATTTTGAGGGCCCATGAGCTACGGGTAGATGAATGGACAAAGAATATCTATCAGGCCGGACATATACCTTCTGTCATGCAGATAGAAAACTACTAGCTGGTTCATCCATGATCATCTAGAGTAGGATTCAAAAAAACAATGGTTGAGCTTTAAGGAAGCTTCACTTAGTCTACCGACGTTTCTCGAAAATTTGAGGAGGAGAGAGAGAGGCAGGGAAGCCTTATTCGCAAGGGAGTTTTTTGGGTCTCTCACACGAAGGCATTACAGAGGCACATACTGTGAATGGGACTGACAAATTTTTGCGTTGAATGCCGCTGAGACCTAGACTGCTACTATAACGTTGACTAGCTGGATTATATTGTCAAAAGGACTCCTAGGAGTTGATATTAAGCTTGTCAGAGAAGGAGGTTAAAGATTTTGTCTCCAGGAATTATATTATTCTGAAATGGGCACTGGCACTGGTGGATAATATCAAGTCTGCTGGGAGAGATGGAAAATGCAAGGTGTGGTATTTGCTGAGTACAAGTATTCAAATTTTGTTAGACGAGCTAGAAGAGGAATTAGTCTCTGGATGTCCGATGTCCACTTTGGCAACATCCGCTGTTTTATCTAGCCGCCTCAATCTGCTGCTCATTTCCCAACTTTTTCTCATCAATATGAACATCTCCATCCGCCTCAATATCTTTAGTTGGAACAGGCTCTCCAGCTCCAGCAATTGGCTCATCCTCAAATTTCCGACCTCGCCTCTCAGGCCCCAGCGCAACAGTGAAAGCAATGCCCACTGAAATGATCGCTGTAGCGATTCCCATCACCGGTCCATAAGCTTTGACGTGGGGACCTCCTTCATCTTTCACAAAGTTACTTTCAGCAAGAGCATTTACAATCTGAGCCGAGGGACTCGATATCATGTTGCCGATTTGATAAGTGATACCCGGGAATGAGGAGCGAAAAGCAGCGGGAGACAGTTCGTTCAGATGAATAGGAATGACTCCCCACGCTCCTTGGACAAAGAACTGCATCATGAATCCAGTTGCGGAAAGACTGGCTTCGCCGCTTGGAAGAATCCAGGCTGGAATGAGGCAGCCGCTGACTAGAGCAGCGACAATCATTGCACGGCGGCGACCGACAAATTGAGAGAGATAGCCAATGATGGTTCCGCCTACGCAAGCTCCTACTTTCATCCAGATAGAGGCTCTACTAGCTGCTGCATTGTCGAGACCTTTACTTTGCTTCATGAAAGTTGTATACGAATCTTGGGATGTATGGCTGTTTCAAAGTCAGATTATTCAAATTTGCAAGAAACAAGCACACGGACCTGTAGAAATTGAACCAAGTCATGAGGATGATGCAGTAAATGCACATCTTCCATTCCTGCGCCATCATTTTTCTGGTCTCTCTCCAAAAGGCTCCCGCTGAGACACTCTTATGACCGTTCTTTTTCGCTTCAAGGAATTGCTTGCTTTCTGGGAAGCAAATTCGAACAAGTCCTATCGCAATCGATATACCAGCTGCAGCCCAGAAAACGGTCTATGGTAATTCAGTCAGCGATATCTCGAGAAAGCAGGAGCTTGCTTACCTTCCAAGACTCGGTGCTTCCACCGACGCCTAAGTTTGCACATGCAGCCAATACATACCCAAATGAATACCCTTGCTGCAGGATGCCCGACATCAGGCCTCTTGCGTTAACTGGACAATGCTCTAGCGCCATAGCGATCGCATTACCATATACACCTCCCATGAACAAGCCAAACAGACTCCTGACAGCCAGGAACTGCTTGAAGGTAGTGCTGTAGATCGTGGCGATCTGCAAGATCCCAAGAATGATCATGTTTAGCACCATGGGCCATTTTCGACCGAATCTGTCACCGGCTAGACCGAAGAAGGCGGCCCCAACGGAACGAAGGAGAAGAGTGAGAGTGATGGCTGTGGTGATGTTGGTGTTGGATTCTTTGTAGTAGGCTGCGAATTTGACGGTTTGGATGGAGAGGGCGTGGAAATCAAAAGCGTCAGCTGTCCAGGCTAGGAAACCGCAGATGAAGAAGAGCCACTGAGTAAGTTAGTAAGTTTTTTGCTTGGTAGGATTGCTTGGCAGGAGAAGCTAAAGCTGGACTCACATCGCGAGCACCTAGCTGTCCCATAAGACTGAAAGGATTTTGCAAAGGGGTCGGCTTCTGCCATTCCACACTTGTTTCTCCAAAGTCATTGGTTACCACAACTCTCTGGTTCCATTTGAGAAGATCTGATAGACTTTGCTTTGCAGTTGGTATGATACCCTTGGCAATGGGATCTGCTGGTTTGTTGGTAGACGCCATTTCCGTAAGTCTTGCTTGAGAAGGGGTAATAAAGGTGAGGACAACACATCAAAAGCACGCCCAGATCTGGTGAGATACACAAAGCTCTTATAAGCAACGCCCAAAAGCTTCACCTGCCTCTATCGGCCCTCCTCACGTATCATTCGCCGACCCCTCATACCTTGTCAGCATCATTAATGGGGTTTGCCACTTCTGCAATATAGATTTGCAAAAACCCTGGGCAAGGCGAGGTTGGGCGGCGAGTGTGGATTTGCCTGCTCCCCTGGGAGTTCTCCAGTGTTTGTGATATCACTGGTAACTTCTGCAGTATATCGTTGAGTAGAGTTACGCGTTTATGAGGAAAATAAGGCCTGCAGATTTGCGAGAAGTACTTGTGCAGTACAGCCAGCCAATCACGTCAGTGCTCCGCTGGTCTGCAAGTAGTTTCGCAGTTGATTGGAAATGTTCTGCCTGGTTTACCTTAGATATACTGTTATGGGTTACAGCATTAAAACCTTCGATGCGCTACAATGGCTAAAACCCTTACTCGCTCTGACTCGGTCCCAGCCAAGTTAGCCAAGCCAGCCAAGTCGGCCAAGCCGGCGAAGATAATCAAAGAATCATCTTTTCCAACAGCCAAGCAGATATCATGGCCAATATCATGCACGTCCAATAAGTTTTACGCAAAAGGAGAACACCTCGCATTTCATGGACGGTGCCAAGCCTCTTCACAGAATATGTCAGACTATCAAGTGGCTGACAAGTATGCCCAGAACTTGGCATCCGGGGACATGCGGGGCTTCACCCTGGCTTTTATCGCAGTGAGATTCGGGGTACTTTCCAAAGGGATGGATCAAGGTGTTACCTGAGCGTCTGGGGAGGTTGGGGGTGGTAAGCAAGCCTTATTAATTAAGTCTGGGCAGAGAATAATTCGGAAGGTTTTGAGTTTTAACCCTATCTTGCGCGTGACATCGTGCTTTAGGTAAAAATGATATGAAAAATACTCAAAGGGTTTGAAATGACTACTTCTCTCGAAGTATAGCAACGTCTTGAAGGAATCTTCTCCCGTCGAACTTTCAAATAAAGATCGAATATAACTTCCCCCAGCCTCCAGCCTCTAGCCCACTCCCGTCACCTGGAAAAGAAGTTCAATTTTCAGAACCCGCTGACCATTTTAACTCAACTTTAATCCTGGACCTTGATTTCTCTTGAAAGTGTATGTATGCACTGTGCCTTTGCCAATTGTTGGGTTGCGGAATCTTCCTTCCTCGAGTGAGGTAAATAATAACAGCAAAAGTAAAACTTTTATTAATTAGTAATTACATATAATGGCCACTTAGCATTAAATATATCTCTTCAATCCTTTCTTGTAAGTTCTTGAGAACCAATTTCCCAGAATAAAATGCTTGCGAGAAGAGAATGTGCGCCTTTTGCGACTGGTTGAGAGAATTGTACTGTTACTTGCTTGCTAGATTTCAATCTGATGGCCTCAAGACTATGATTTTGAGAAGAGCGTCAATTGCCCTGTGAACCGTTCCACTCGAACATCCACTGACCCCTAGGGCCTAGGTAGAGTGTCACGGAAGGGTTCGTGAATAACAGTTGAAGAATTTATCCGTCATGAAAACCTGTCAAAAACTCATTGTTTGGAGCACCAGGGGGATCAAGAACGCCCACTGGAGTGATATCTGGTCTATGTTAGTATAGGGAGGAAAAAACAAATGCAGAGTTGCATTGAAAAATAATCTTAACTGGGGAGCTTGACTGGAGCAGGAGTGATGTAACAACCGTTATACTCATCACGATAATTAATCTTCCACGCCCAATTTCGGCAGTACGCTATATCCTCTCACAAGGAAGTTGCCTGCTTACCCCCCTACAGAGCGCTTGTAGAGAGTACTCACCCCTCGCGGACCACCTGTAACTTAGGTTTCTAATAAACCAGCACGAAAATATAGAGACCGGACGTTATCGAGACAGGTATAATTTAAGTAAGCAAGAACTGGACTTCGGAAATGGTTGCTCATCGAACCAAAAAAGACTAAACCGGATATGGCACCATCTGAAAAACCGTAAAGGATTGGAAAGGAAAATAAATTGTGATGGTGCCGTCGCATAGCCTTATCTAGAACATTCTTCTTTCAAAACCTAGGCTCATTATATGAACAAAGTACTCAACCGACTTCTTTACCCAACAACTCGACATCCTGGAAGAGTTGAGGCGATTTCAAGTCCCGCTCACCCCCTTACCAGATCACAATTAGGCGATAACTGGAGGCATTTCCAAGAGCCTCTCTATTACTCCTTGATATTCGCGCTTGATCTGGAGAGTCCAGGCTTGCCTCGTGAACTCTTTTGCAGCATTTTCAAAAAAATACAGATGAGTTACTGTTAGTCGATTACCTGCTTTTAAGCCTAAAGAGGGGGAGCATTTCCGTATCGTACCTTCCTTGGGTTCTGAGGATTGGCAATGAGAATATTGACTTTACGATTACAGTAGATAGAAATAACTAGAATAGTTAAGTTGAACTGCTGCCGTAGCATGGCTTGTTCCAAAGGAATACTGTATAAGAGCAGCCGAATACGGGCAAGTTTTGCTAATGGCCAGCAAGTGTTGCACAGTTATCATTATTAGACAGTGAATAAAAAAGCACTAAGTCGCGAGCATGAGTCTCTTGAGACCATTACTCTCAAGTGCCTAGATATTTATCACTCTAAGAAAACCCCTATCAAAGCCCCTGACGCGAACCCAGCACAACAACAATCTTGAAATTTCGCAAAACCCAGAACCCATCCAGTAGACATTCTCATACAAATTTACATTCATGCAACCAAGTGCAACTCTCAGGTGATAATTGGCTTAGCCGAAGAATGGTACCAGAGTCCATCGCTGATTTGAACCCCCATTTGGCGTATCGACCTGGACCACGGCGCCATTTGCTGGATCTATACCACTCACTTGTTAACAAACGCTCTCTTCACCACGAAGTAAGAAAAGGTGGCATACTTCCGTCATACAAATCCATGATTGTGGGCGGAAGGCCGACGCTAGAAAATCTGTATTCCAAGTCAGAGGATGGGACAATAAATAAGGACTTGGGAGGCGGGGAAAAGAGGACGTAAAACCGAGCAGGGGCCACATACATGATATTCCCATCGCTTTGCGGCTGAATAACCCATTGGCTGGATGCATTATTCGTGGGACCCGGTCCGCCAAAAACAGGGTCTATAATCTTCGAACCAAAGGCTAGCGTCTGTTAGGAGAGTAGAAACAAGAGGTGGAGAAAAGCTTACTGGGGGGAGCAGTGATATAACTACCATTGTATTCACTTAGAATTACCACTTGGCCGCGTCCAATATCAGCAATACGCCAGATTTGACTTTGGGTACCATTAAATGTCGATGACCTGTTCTCTGTCAGCTTAAATACACTGTAGGTTTTCTTCTCGTTTAAAGGGCCATATCAGGAATAGCGAGAATAGATAATAGTGGAATTACACACCAGCATTGAATGCTTCCGCTCACCAGTTGTACCACTGCGCCTGTTGCCGCACTCTGGATATAATAAGTTCCTGGTCCGTTGTATGTAGACGAGAGCCCTGCTGTAACTAGACAGAAAAGGGCGACCCTAACGCTGGCGGATAATTTGATGTACATTTTCTTGGAGCTTTAGCACAATTTGCACTTGACCCTTACTGTTGTCTTGATTTATGAGAGCAGATGAGAAAATCTGATAAGGAGAAAACGGGGAATCTGCGGATGAGAGAAGTTCACTTAACGGAGGACAGTGGCGAGACTTTATAAATCCGAGGGGGGCATAAAGCAAATAAATTCTTGTAAGTCGTTTTCCAGTCCTTGCAGTGCTTTGATGAGAGAAATTAGAATACAAATTAAGCAATACGGATACGAGAGTCGTGCGGGATGTGACTGCGAATTGAGAATGTGATATTTGAATGAGGTTAATACTCTATGCGGATGGGAAAGGGGTGATGCAATTGAAATAGCTGTGTAGGAGTGGTTTGAACCAGTAAGTGTGTAGCAGAACAGGGACGGAATGATTCAATGAACTCTCATCGTATGCAGCCCACCCTCAAAGGTGCTTGAACTCGCCAGAACGTTACATTATTTTCCTTGACAGGTTTTATACAGGTTTTGCGAACATTCTTGTCTTCCTGTTTGCTCAGCGACTTTATTACTCTCCAAGATTGCTCAGACTCGAGAAAAGCTGGTTCAATTACAGCTACAAATCCTTTTTATGAAATGAAGTACAGAAGTCTACCGAGATTTATTTATTAGAATAAACGTACCTGGACTTCGATTAAGATAACTTGCCATGCACAAGGGAGGTTTAAAAGGAGCCTCGTGACTCCGGCAACCGTTCTCAAGCTAGTGGCAGCTGCTACAGTACCAAGCCCAGGGTGGGAATTAATTAAATTAAATTAAAGTAACTATAGTTACTTTAAATTAAA
>JAPZPB010000934.1:0-11116 GCA_037952635.1 Bryoglossum gracile | reverse complement strand
CCAACGATCTCAAACCCCTCCCCGCACCACCCCACCTCTTCTACATCACCATTCAAGAAGACCTCTTCTCTTCAGCCGGCCGTCCAGACCTTCTCCTGCATTCCGGACCCAGTAAAGCCAACACCGTTCTCTCTTACGCTAGATTCCATTCCGTACCTGCAGCCACTGAAATCACGCTCTGTCCAGCACCAGCAAACCCCCTTTTTGCAAACTTCAGCACGGCGAATTTCTCGCTGCCGCTTCCTTCTACACCAAGCCACTCATACAGACGTACGCATTCCAGAGCCAGTTCATCACCAAACCCAATTTTGAACTTCAAGACCGAGCCCTTGACCCCATCATCCAGTCTCTTCACTCCCCCCAAATATACATTCTCCCACACGCTCCCGTATTCGGGGCGAAGAGAGCGGTTCGAGTGGCGCTCAGCGCGCAGTCCCGGGCGGGAACGCGGGAGGAGAAGGAGTAGGAGTAATGATGAGAGTGGGTGTAGTGGGATGAAGCTGGTGAGGTGTAGGACGGGGGAGACGGTGGCTGTTTATGCTGGGCTGGGAGGCGGGTTTCGCGGGAATGAGAAGGAGGGGAATGGGAGAGTCATGGGGATGATGCGGTTTTTGAGGGGGGATGGGACGGTTGGGTTGGAGGGGGAGTGGGAGGTGCTTGCGGTAGTTAGTTTGTTGGCTTTGGTGGAGAGGGGGAGGAGAGAGGGAGAGAGGGCCAGAGGGGTGGTGGTTAGGGAGGAAGAGGGAGCTGAATGATAATGTGGGGTTGGGAGAGGGGTTGTTTGAGTAGTGATGTGTGGTGAGAAGAAGGGCTGGAAAGAGAGGGAACGAGGTATGGTAATGAATTAAGGATGAATTTGTAAGGATATAAAATTGGGTAGCGTTTGGAGCGTGGCGACTGGAGTTGAACCGAAAGGAAAACTGGGTCTTTTTCTTTGTACATTTAGCGCTTGTAAAATAGCAGATGACTTTGATGTTGAATGTCTGGAATTGACCGCGAATCTTTGAGAAATCCTTGAAACATGACGGGGCTTGCAGCGCTTATCAAAAGCAGCCGCTATTGTCCTAAAAGATTTCTGACAGAAACATTTGGATGTAATAATTTTAGTTCGGACGATTTAGCCACAGGTGATAAGAACATCATTTGGAGATTTACAGGCAAAGAAAGACAAGGCTGAATGAACACTGAGAAAGTGAAGCTTAGGAGGATTGTTATGCTGCATTGACAAAGCTCCAAATTTTCTGTGACGACTATCTTGAACGAGTTTAAATGACTTGAGAAAATCAAACTTCTGAATTCATTTAATCATACAGACTTCAGACGGGAAGTTATATCATATAAAATAGCGGAACAAGCACCTGAGAAATTGAAGGTGATCAGGGTAAAAAATGGATATAAAACTTTCAACCTCTCCAGTACCTTCAAGAGACTTCAATGAGTTGAGGAGCCAGTTCATTTGATAATATGAGGCTATGATTCTACGAAGTGGCAGGTTTGAGCCGCTTGACTTTGATATGCCATGTACTGCAAATGCCTTTGAAAAGGCTTGGCTTGTACTTCGTAGATCATATCGATATCGCGACCCGGGCTCAAAAAATGTTTCTTGAAGCATTCCTCCACCGTCTCAAAAACTCTGGAATGCAAACCGTGATCAACTGGGCATTCCCCGCCGCCCTCTCATTTAAGACTACAGTATCTCCAATCCTCGGCGTGTTGCAAAGCCCCGATCCGAGCAACAATAGCCCATGACGAGGCCTTCATCACAAGGCTACCAAATTACCCCTTTTCGGGAAACTCGGAGCTGTCTCAGCCTTGGGTCCAGTGGATCTCGCTGTGGCGCAAGCTTCTGATCACCAGGATTGAATTTGACTTTGCAGAAATGGACAAGCTCTGATGTGGAAGATGATTCGTGGACTTGAAAGTTGAGAAGAAGTACTGTACAGTACTGTACCATAAATTCATGATCCGGGACCGCGTACTTCGTATTCTGAGATATCATTAGCTGCGTTGGAGGTTTTGAGGTTCTCCTTTCGTCATCCCTCCCCCTTTTTTTGTCACTCTTGCTCTTAACCACCACCTTTGAATATCACAATTATACAATCATTGACATAATTTGCCAAGCTCGAGTACCCATCCTGCTTTGGAAATATCTTATGAAGCTTTAACTCTATAAGTCCTAGCAGAGGTCTCGATTCCCCAATTACTTTATGTTGCTATTGGCTGCTTTGCTGACAAGCTGTGGTACCTCGTCCTGTTCTCGCCTGCGCCCTCCGTTGTGCTTGGTGGCCCTTTACCCTTTGATGACTTTCACGCCTGAATGGCTTTCCATCCCAAGCACCAGCACACACAGCCGCAGCGCCAGCCAGATTATTTAACGAACGTCCTGCCATTCGGATCCAAACCCTCCAAATCCAAATATTTCCCATCACGGCGGAATGTAAGACACTGTCCACTCGTTCCCAAACGGCCGGCATTCCTCTTGATCGGTACCTCGTCTGCCTCGACTGCGAGACAGCTCCCCTACTATAAAAGACCTCATTGTGCTGACTCCAGCCCCTCGGTTTTGACCATGGTGCAGAAAGGCTTTACGGAGATGATCAACGGAGTCTGTCGCATCAAATGGTGGAAGTACCGATACGTATTCCTGGCCGCCCTGCTGGTCAACATCCTGCTTGTCAATCACATCTGGTTCGATGCGACGATCACAGATCTGAATCCGTTTCGGTCAGACCTTGAAGGAGGACGAACACATACGCCAGACAAGTCGAAAGGAAACAAATCACCCCTTGCAGCAGAACTAGGCCCTCCCTCACAAATCTCGAGCTTCAATCTGAACGACTACGACTTCAATGGCGAGTATATCGGGTGGCCGTTGCAGCGCACCTGCAATGAGACAAAGTTCACGCCCGGACTGATATTCGTGTGCGATAACAATTCGGGGGGCATTGGCAACATCCGCAACTTCATCTTGACGTGTCTACGCTATGGGATTGAAGCTGGAGCTTCGGGTGTCATCATGCCGCGCATTCAGCGACGCTCTGAATCAGACTTGGCAAATATCTTTACTACGACTCTGCAGCCATTTGATTACTTTTTTGACGAAGAGCATTTCCGCTATGCGATGGGCACATTCTGCCCGCAGATGGTGATATACAATACTACGACGGATATACCGAATCACCAGAATATTACTGAGAAGAAGGAGTTTTATCCGAAGGAATTGAATAGCGATGATGGCTGTGACGGGCGGGGTGTGAACAGACATCTGGATTTGTTCCGGAAGAAATTCGACAAGTGGTTAAAGGACAGTAATGAAACTCCGTCAGTTGACCGACCTGTGACCGTCCGCTTTAGATGGGCAACTTTCTTTGAATGGCCAATTTACCGTGACGGTCCAGAACTTGCCGCGACGTTTGGAGATCTTCTGAGGATACGGAAAGACATTGGGGATTTAGCAGCTGTGGTTCTGAGGGAAATGTCTAGGTTCGTGGGAGTCAAGCCGAATATGGGATCATTCAATGCCCCATACCTAGGAGTTCATTTGAGGACCGAGAGCGATGCTCTTGGATTCTGGCCAAATTTCGACGTCCAGAGCACAGGATATATGGAACAAGCAGAAACCCATGGGCTTAAGCATGCCTACCTGGCCTGCGGCAATGCAACAGACAGCAACAGATTTGGAGATCTAGCTCGAGAAAAGCTTCAACTGAATACGACATCGAAGCTAGATCTCCTACAGGGAGATGACCTGAAACGCTTGACGGATTTGAGCTGGGATCAACAAGCCCTCATAGATTTCCTGGTTCTGAGTAAGAGCTCTCATTTCACCGGATGTTCATTCTCGTCATTTACGATGAACATTGCGTTCAAGCGCCATCTGATGACCGGCGGAATCAACTCCAGAGCGTGGAGATCGCCTGGTGACAAGTTCTCGACTTTGGTGGGGAGGTTTGATAATTGGTTCGGGGATTGGATGTTCATGTATGAGTGTATGTGGCCTTGAACGCTCCTCTACTGGTTCTGAACTTGGACCAGTCACCCTCCTAGGGGTCCCCTCATCCCTCAACCCCTTACCAGCAAAAAAAATATCTGCCACCTGCCTGCACAAGAGCAGCGCCCTAATCCAGTATCATATGTAATATACAGCCTCTCGACGACCGGCTATTTCCTTTCCCTTTCACCAAAATCCACTTATCACTCATCAGATCACATCGGAGCAAGAGAGAAGACAGACAGGAGTACCCCGGGGTTCAAGGACGAACCAATATGCATGGCTGGTGCCGTTTAAGAGCTGGCGTTTGGGACTTTCGCATAAAATGATAGCGAATCAGCGAATTGGATGGTGTATGGCGTTTATTTACTTATTCATTTTAGGTGTAGGGAACAGTGTACGCATGCATTGGTTTGGCGGGATGTGTTCTATGACTCGTAAGCGTACGGAGTGAGAAGGGAAAGGCAAGGCAAGCGGAGTGAAGAGGAGGAAAGATGGAAAGAGCGAGCAGAGAGCGAGCCCTGTAGAGATACAATAGACAGTTGTTGTAATAGAATACTGTTGAGCGTTACCTCGTTCTACTTTCTCGGTGCCCTAACCTGCTCGACACACTATGCGGATCGCGTCGTACTTCCGTAACGAGTCGAGAGCAGAACTATTGTCATTATTTGGATTGTACAAGCGGGAGCGGTGAAGCAATCGAATGAACCGTAAATTCGTGCGCCTTATCTCTCTCCAAGAGACGAGTTTCGAGGGGGTTGTGTTTGTGTTGGGTGGAGTGAACAGAGGGATTAGGAATATTGAGATAGGGGAGGGAGGAGTAGACGAATGAGGGGCAAAAGAGCTAATTTGTGGGCAATGTTGCGCTTCCATTGGGTATCGATTACTATATTCTGGCGTACAGCTGATTTTACATACACACACACGTATATATAAACACTTAACCTCAAGTCTCAACTTAGGAGGTCAGACGCAGCATCCTTCTAATCTTCTTTCAAAAGCCTTGCCGCTCCTTCCTTTCACGTACTCTCCTTTCTAGTCTGGTCTCCGTGGCCTGCATCTCCCAGCCAGGCGGAAGCTCGTTGACATCAATAGCGTTTCCTCTATCAATCTGCCCTTCCGCTACCCTCAGGATCTTTTCTTCGAGGGAAGGGAATCCACCAGCTCCCTTACTATAATAGTACGCTACTTCATCGTCACTTGGCCATCCGCCCCAGAGATCCACCTCGTCCACCAGTTTCTTTGCTTCCAGTTCTTGATCGGTTCCGGCCAGGAATACTCTGATTGCTACAAGCGTGCGGGTTAATAGCCTCTGTCCATTCCGTAACTGGGCTGCGATCTCAGATAGCTCACTCTCGTTTTCGACCATGAATTTGAGGATCGATATAATCTCGTCGTGGTATCCAATGAGACCGGCGGCACGCACGTAGGCATGCAAATGCACTCCACCTATGGCAAAGAATAGCTTCGGCATGGCATGAGACTGTTCGCCAGTTCGACACAGTTCTACGAGGTGTCTTTTCACGATGCCGAACGCATCGATGACGAGCTGTCTGTCTTGCTCTCCGAGCTTGCGAAACGATTCTGCGTAGACGGCAAATGCCCGGCATATGATGAGGAATCCATCTGCATCTAATTCGAGACCGAGTGCCAGAAATTGATCCAGTCCCCTTTCAAGGAGTTTCCAGGCAGCTGCATGTCTTTCACGGCGCCCAATCCAGCTTTTCACCACAATGACATCAGCAAGGGCTAATCGCGAGAACAGTTCGTACCACGCTGGGCGAAAGGCTGTCTTGCTCTGGTGCAGAAGGAAAGCAGCATGATGTAATGGATTTCGAAGTGGTAACCACGCCTCTCCCCGATAGAGGGATGGCGGCAATCCTGGACCAACAATTCCCCAGCTGGGCCCGTTCTCATTCTGATTCAAGCGAATAGCTCTAGGAGCAAAACGACAAATCAGACCAATATAGGCTCTCAAGGTACCGGGAGGCACTGTCGCCAAAATATCAGGCGATTTTCCCGACATGGTCCCACGCTCGAGGAACATGATGGCCTCTTTGTTTAACCCGCTGTCGAGGAGATATCTTAACCCCATGTAAATGCTTTGAGCTCGCGCAACAAGAAAATTCAAGCACCTGCCATTTGGCTTGAGCCCAGATGAGAGCATCTGCTCATACAGCTCATCAAAAGTGGGTGGTTGAACGGCTAGTCGGTAGGACTCGCTCAAATTATCGTCGGCTCTAGACATAACTTCCTTTCCATCCCCTGGGGGAGTATCGTAGGGCCATCCACGCCCTTGTCTCGCAGCTTCATAGTTAAGTTTCTGGAACATTGCCAGGTACATTGCCAGATTAGGTTTCCCTCCCTCCATTCGGTATTCCCTGAAAGCACCCCAGGCTTCTTGGGTATCTCGAGTCGACTCAATTCTCGCGGCCCAGATGGCAGGATCGCGAAAGATTTCCTCAAGCTCCAGAGCCTCGTTGCCAATAGGGTAGGAGCCTCGGTACTTGAGCAGTTTCCGAGTTTGAATAGTTGGTGTCCCATCAAACTCCTGGCCCCCGTAGATTCTCATAGCCTCGTCATGTACATTTCCTGCAAAGCCAGCTTCGTAGAATGCTTGTATCGATAATACGCCTCGACTCAAGTCTTCGTCTGCTGACGTCAAGGCATCCATTCCATCTTGCGCGACACGCCATGGAGGCCAGCTTCTGGTCCTTAGGGTAGCTGATTTTCCCTCGGTTTCATTTTTCTTCAGAGCGGTCAAAACCTGGGTGACAGCTCTATAGCTATCTTGGTCAAGGATCAAAGAGGGATCGCATCGGGCCGCTAGCTCAAGAAGTACTTTTTGGGCTTCCCAATTGTAGGTCATGGATTTAAACGGACCTAACGAAACCGGTAGAGCAAGTAAACGAATAAAGTAATTAAGAATTTTGGAGCGTCGGGCATGGGTCTCTTGGCTGCTTAGCCCAGAGGCTGAACTGGAATCGATGTGAGAAGCAATCATGTGCGATAAAGTGACCAACGCGGCTGGCCAGATACGACGAGCATGCTCCAGAAGCCGAGAAAGCAAAATGGTGAAGGAATTATCTTCTATCTCGGCTGCCGCTGATGCACAGCTGTAAGCAGACTCCATGGTAGATGTATCAAGCATCGAATTCGACAGGGGCTGCGTTTCCATAGGTTGGGTCAGTGGCCCAGCTGGTATACAAACGGCGCCATCCTTCAGCAACCAGGTGTATGTTAATATCCGGCTCAGAGTTGTGACTTTCTCAATCTTCCGTCCGAGAATTTGGAGTAACACAAACGTTGGCTTTATCGACTGCGACGCGAAAAACCTAGAAGTCATTTCATCCGCGCCAGTTGCTGAGAGGATCCAGGCCCATTCCTTGACATCTCCTATCCTGAGACCACGCCTCTCGAGGACTCTCGGTGCATTCCGAAAGCGATCACCGGCATCTGTCGATTCGACCTGAAACTGTCAGTATTACTCGACAAGACCGGAAGGTTGACTCACATCCGGAAAGGACGAGGAGTGGAGAACGAATAGAGTTATGGATGGCAGCGAACTGGTTTCCAAAATACCGTTGAACGTCTCCCATAAGGCATGTTTCTCCTCAGCGCCGCTGAGATCAAGATATTCGGAAAGAATCGTCGAAGGAGTAGCAACTTTGCCAAAGCTTGTAGTGTATTTGGTTGGCCTCCTCTGGTCACCTCTAAAATTGCTCCAGCTGGACTCATCTTCTATAAGATCAGCGTATACTTCTCGGAGAAATCTTGGATCTCTAAGCTGGGCCTCGACTGGATCGGCGGTTGAGCGCTGGAAATTGTCGCGAAGTGGGACTTCATCACCACCGAACGTGCCCTTGTTGGGCTTCTCTTCTATTCTGGCAGCGTATGCGTCTCGCAGAGAAAATGAATTTTGGGTTTGCGCCTTTGCAGGAGCTGCAGCTGAACGCCGAAAGCTATGATGAAAAGGGCGAAATCCAAAGGTTGGAAAGAGAGACTTAAAAGACGAGCTAGTGTTAGCAATAATTATGGTCTGAAAGGAGGGATGCTACAAACCTTCTCTGTCAGCAGAAGCTTCGGAAATCCAAAGGATCTCTGTAGGCAAGAATTGCCTATTCGCAACGAATATAAGCAAGGTTGCATTCGTTCATGTTGTCCAGCAGGCTTCAGATTCTCCCAGAAAATGGCTGGCAGAACGTCCGGGGTTGTGTTGTATGGGAGGGGAATTGAATTATTGGATTGCAGTCAAACCATTGGTTACAATTGGGGACTGGAGAAGCTTGCTTGGTAATAGGAACAAAACCATGAGGCTCAGTGTAGTGTAGTACCTCAATAACTTAAACTTAGTTCCGGTCGGCGAGGAGTCTAGCAAAAGTTCTTGATGCCTCACGGGAGCCTGTTTTGTGGCCTTAATCTCGAGGCATTCAAGCTAGCCGCTTTCGGTTAGGCTGGGCATAGTCCCTTGCGCCCTCACTTTCGAGCCTCACAAGCTACGAATTATCATCGAACTGCATTTTGCAAGGGGAACAATATTTCTGTTTTCTCCCCGCAGCAACATTCAGGCAACGCGGCGCAGAGATTCGGCATTCCCGGCTAGTCTTTACCAAATTCACCACTGTTACGCCCACCCATCAGCTTCGCAAAACTGACCCTTCGGTCACACAACTCGCTACCCTCCCGACTTGAGCGCGATCGCGACAAACCGCGAAACTGATATCGAAGAGGCATTTTCACTAATTCTCATTATCACCATGGCCTCAGTAAACGGGGTACTCAACCCCACTCCACAACCAGAGTCCTCGAACTCCTCCATCCACGTCCCGGCAAAGCGAAAACACGAAGGCACTATTGATCCCCAGAATTCCAACACGAATGACTTCACAGAATCCAAGGGCGCGCAATCACCATCACCATCACCATCTTCCGAAGACTCGCAATCTCTCGCACGCGACTTGATCGCTGTTTTAAAGGAGTAAGTCAATTAAATTTTACAGATATACTCCCTCGTGCGCTTTATCCATCGACGTCCATTAATTCACCTTATGTCCGCGGATGTTTAAGCTACCACCTTCTCTTAATAAATACTTACAATATCTATAGACATGACACCACTCCGTCAATCCTTAATCAGCCACTTCCCGACCGCCTCTCACCTTCTGGACCACAAGCAAAGAAGCAAAAATCCGAAGATGGTGCCGTATTACAGACTTCTATCCTAACACGGTTGTCATTAAATGGATATAAGACCCTTGATGCTGTCCTCGTCGATATTGATGTTGCCGTTGCAGATATTAGGAATCAAGTAGCCCCCAATGGCAATGCTCGAAACCAGTTTGCTCCTACTCCGGTAAACCAATCTGAGTTGCTATTGAAGGTTACGGCATTCAAGCAACGAGCTCACGAACTGGTAGAGAGAGAGAAAGCGATTACTATGGAGAAGAAACCAGGACAAGCTTCAAAGAACGGAACAAATGGTACTACTATTGGCGTGACAATCAACCCAGCCTCGGATGATAGCAGGGTCGTCCTTACACTTTACGGCAACGCACAGGGCGCAAAGCAACTCTTCTCTAGTTTCCAATATCCTAGCAAGGTTAATGGCGAGAACAGAGACGCCTTTCAAACCATTAGAGAAGCTGGTTTACCGAATGGTATCTCGACCACCCATATTGTCCCTGTTCAATCCAAAGGTTTAATCGACGAGAAGCACCGGGCTCCGACCTTGGGAGAGCTATTCCCCACGCCATCAAGTGTTCCACCCATGGTACCGCCCAAGCCCTCTAAACTTTCAACAACAAGATCATCTGTAGTAGGCTGGTATCAGCCAACCGCCGCTGAAAATGTACCTAATCCGAGGAGCATGATTTATTACAAACAACCAATTTCCACTGGACTATGGCTTGATTACAGCAATCCTTCTCCTTTGCACGGGACCAAGAGGAAGCGTGACAGAGCTTTGAGTCTAGGAGGCGCCAAGGCTCCCCAGGTTGATACTGAATCGGCAGAATCCGATGTTGCAAAGCTTGATGCTCTCTTCCGGAGTGCTTACTCTGGATTTGCACCAACTAAGGACGATTCAGCTGCTGTTGTGCCTACGGGCACCAAGAACGCGATGTGGTGGACAAAGACTGGCGAGGAGCACTACAGTAGAATGTTGCAAAATTCGGGCTATCTGGAGGAGGCCTTCAGTCCGGTCATCAAAGCTAAGGATGAATCAGAGGAACTTGATCTCGAGAAGCTAGAGGGGTTTATACAAGAAATGGGGCAGGATGTGATAGACCCGAGCCTGGGTATTTTCGCAGCAGCTGGAGATGAGAAGTCCCCCGAAGAGAAGGATGTTGAAGAGATCCTTCAGGGCATTTCAGAGCTCCTAGAGACCTTAAACTCTTACCAGAGAATCAGACACTCATCTCTAAGCTCCACAAGCCGGCCTACTGGAATTTTGTCTGCTCCCGACACAACCTCCGTCGGAACGCCTACAAAGCCAAGCGATTCGGAGCAAGCTACTTACGAGATTCTCAAGTCGCAATTGACTTTGATGATCGCAACATTGCCACCATATGCAGTCGCCAAGCTTGATCCTGATCGCTTAGCAGATCTGGCCATCAGTACGAAGATCAAGATCCACACCAATGATTACAAGGGCGTCATGGACGAAGAAGAAAATGCAGTGAGGGCGAGGGCGGCTGCTGCTTCGAGTGCCGCAGCAGTTGCTGCTCGCACTCCTGCCCCAGCTTCGCTTCATCGTAGCAGTTCAACCTCTCTCTACGGAAACCAGTATGCGGCAACCCAACCTCGGCCTGCTGCCACTCAGCAATACTACAACAACCAAGCTCAGACCCCTGTGCGACCTGTATCAAACCATTTGCAGCAGCGTCTGCCTCACACGGTTTCTGTTCCTGTCACCTATCAAGCTCCGCGTCCTGCTGCCGCTGCCGCTGCCGTTGCTACTGCTGCCTCAACCCCATATCGACCATCCTACAACAACACGCCAACCTACCCCCACCAGACAGGTCGACCCCTACAACAACCATACAACCAGCAACCCCAACCCCAACAACCACAACAACCACAACCACAACAACAACCCCAACAGGCAAACACATCCACATCCACATC
>JAPZPB010000933.1:0-11121 GCA_037952635.1 Bryoglossum gracile | reverse complement strand
TATTATTGCAATTATAGCTTAGATTATCTTAGCAACTCGCTTTCCTTTATTATCCAAATCTCTTTTTCTTTTAGGTTAATCTTAGAAGTAATAGCGATTTCCTCTAGCTTTATCCTTTAAGTCTAGAATAGTCGCATCTTGCGGCAATAACTCTTATAGAATTAAGTCTACTTATAAGTCTTGCTTATTATCTCCCTTACTAGTAGGAATAGCTTCTTTAGCTAGGACTTTAACTACTTCTAGTTTTAATACCTTTAGTTCTATAACCTTTAATTTAAAGTCTAGGGTAATAATCTTATCTTTTATCTTATCTTTAATCGAGTTAACTTTATAGATATTCCTATTATTATCCTTATTATATATTAGTATATTTACTAGTTATATAGTTATTAGCACTTTAATAATAATAGACTAGTTTCTATAGTCCTCGGGTATTAGTAAGTCTAGTTAAATATCTTCCTTTGCTTCCTTGCGAGGTTTCCCTATTATAGCTTAATCTCTTAAGTTAATCGGCATCCTATTTAATCCTTAAGGTCCTCTTAGGCATAGATCCACGGTTCCTCTTAGTATAGACTTATCTACTTCTACCCTATTACTTAGAATTATGCGTTTAAAGTCTAGAGCGTATATCTTTAAGTATTTATCTATATCTTCTAAGTAACTTATAAATACTCCTTCTCGGCCTCTTAAGATAAGCTTATTATAGCAATCGTCCTTATATAAGGTCTTAAGGTTAATATATCTATATACCTTACTACCTTATACTCGGATATTCTTAATTAATAATAACTTGCTAGTATAAGCTTCCTCTAGTAATATAATCTTGCTATCTATTACTAGGCCTTTTAGTTAGAGATTCCTTAAGTAAGCTTCTGCCTCGGCTGCCTTATCCTAGAACTTTAATAGTAGTTCTTATCCCTTTAATATAGCTTTAATATTAATTTCAACTATCTAAATGCTTTGCTTTACTACTCTATTTTAACTAGATATAGCTATAGTTATAAATTATGCTTATATATTATCTTTATCTTGCTATTAAAGCAAAACCTTTTATAGTTCTAGTATATTATTTATTCTAGTAGCTTTAACTTTCTTACTAGTTTAAAGCTTTTCCTTTCTTCTCTACTTCTATAAGGCTAAGATTGCTTTATCCTTCGTTACTAGGGGTATTAACTATATGCGTCTTATTACGTTATCGATAATTCGTAGCAGTTCCCTATTTCCTTAGATAGACTTTAGGAATAAGCCCGCTAGATCTAGGCTTATAAGTTCTAGTTTCTCTTACTTAAGTTTTAAAAGTTGCTTATTTATTAAGTTCCTTATCTTAGCTAGCTTATATATCTTATATACTCTATAGTGCAGCGGTGGGATCTTAATTGCCTCCTTAAGCGTAGTAACTTTATATATATTCCTTAGTATATTTAGCTTACTATATATAAACCTTCTATGTATTAAGCAATATAAGTATCTTTACTCTTTGCTTATAGCTATTTCTAGTTTTAAATTATTAGGGTTTATATTTATATCGCTATTAGTATACTATATAGCTAAGTAATAATATTAGTAGTTAGACTAGTTTTAGTCGGATTTATCCTAGTATAAGCTTTCTAGGCTAGTTTCGGGACTAGTTTTGCTTAGGCCTTTATGCTTAGTTTTAGTTAAGTCCTTTTTATATATAAAATAACTTCTCTTTAATAAGTTATTTTTAATAGGACTAGTTTTAAGGTTAGGTTATTTTAGCATAGTAATATGCTAAAACCTTCTTATTAGTTATAGACTAGTTTTAGTTAGGCTATTAAGACTACTTTTAGTAGGGTTATCTAGACTAGTTTTAGTAAGGCCGTTTCTAAGACCGTTTTAAGTAAGGCCGTTTTTAAGACCGTTTTAGGTAAGGCTACTTCTTAAACCGATTTTAGTAAGGCTATCGGGACCGGTTTTAGTAAAGCTATTGGGACTACTTTTAGTAAAGCTATTTTTAAGACTATTTTAAGTAAGGCTACTTCTTAGATTATCTTTACTAAGTTTAGTAAGACTAGTTTTAGGACCGGTTTCTAGGCTAGTTTTTATAGTAACTATAAAGCTAGTCTTACTTTTCTTTCCTAGTATATAGTTTCTATACCTCTTAGATATATGCTTTATAATATATAATCTATAGGACTACTTTACTATTATTACGTTTCTATTTCCTTATATAATCTAAATAGTTTCTTTATTAAAAGCGCCCTTAAGGCCGCCTTTATAAAGTTTCTTAGCTAAGACTAAGTTTATACTTAAATCAGGAATATAAAGTATATTTTCTAAGTAATATAAGCTTCTATCTACCTTAATAACTAATGCTATTCCTCTTTAATAAGAATATAGCATTCCTTCCTTTACTTATATAAGTACTTTGCTTATCTTTCTTAAGTCCCTAAATAAGTAAAGTTAATTAGTTATAAGTAAACTAGCTTTAGTATTAAAAGCCTAGATATATAGGGTGCTTTTACTAATTAACTCCTTAGATAGCATAACCTTTTTAAGTACCTTATCGTTATCCTCTTACTTAAAGGAGTCGGAATTAGTGCCTTTTATATTACTATTAGTATTATTAGAATTAAAAGCAGCTATATATTTATATTTTTTTTTAAAGGACTTCTTAGCTAAGCAAGATTTACATTTAGTATTCTTCTTGCTTATCTTATTTGCCTTATAACATAGCTTGCTCCTAGCCTTTTCTTCGTTCTTAAGGCGTAGTCTATAAGTATACTTATTACTAGCTTGCAAATACTTATAGTCTGCTAACTAATGCTTCTTAGATCTATAGCAATAGCATTCGCTTTATCTTTTGCTAATGCTTATATTTAATATATTACTTTATCTCCTAGATAACTAGTTTAAATAGCAGTAAGCTGCCTTATATTGTTTCTAGGCTAAGTATACTTGCTCTTTATTAGATCTAACTTCCTTTAGCTAAGCCTCCTTCTCTCTTAGAATCTTAATCTTCTTTTTTATAAAGAGGCTTTATTAAGTAAGGAAACTATTAATAACTATTATATATTAACTTTGCTTTTAAAGGGCTAAAGTTAATATAAGAAGTAAAGCTTAGTCTAAGTATATTAACTTTATAGCGCTATTTATAGTAGTTAACTTATATTAATACTCCTTTAGCTTAGTCTATAAGCTATTAATACTAATATCCTTATCGAATAAGAAGTTTTAGAGGCTTGTTATATATTAGTTAGCAGTAGATATACTAGTCTTCTTATACTTAAGCTTAATTTAAGTCTAAATTGCCTTTATAGTCTTATACTCGTTAATTAGTATAGCGTTATCCTTCCCTAGTTTCTCTAGTATTATCTTTAAAGCTTTTACATTTACTAAGTCCTATTTCTTTGCCTTATCTATATTCTATAATCCGCTTATATACTAATACTTACTAGTAAGAGTATCGATTTCGTTATTATTAGATTTGTTTCTAGTAGCGGTAATAAGTATAGTAATAGGAGTGCCCTTAGTTCTTATAGTACTAGTACCCTTAAAGTCTTCCTCTTATTAAATCTAAGTATACTTGATTTTGTTATTCTTAACTATAAAGAATACTCCTTTTCCTTTAATCTTAACCTTTGCATAATGGAACTAATCTTTATAGTTATTGCAAGTTAAAGTTAAAAGATATTTGCTATCTTTCCTTATCTTATCTATTAATATCTAGTATTCTAGTTAGCAGATTCGTATTAAGTAAGGATAAGTTATTTATTAATCTATAAAGATATTCCCTTGCTATTAAAACTTTTCTTAGCTTATATATATTATCTATAAGGGCACTTTTAGCTCCTCTTATTATTATATTCGTTTATAAAGGCTTTCTATAGCACCTCTTTGCTATAGTATTTATAAGGATACTTTATAGCTCTTTAAATTCTAGGTATACTCTATAGCTATCTATCTTATACTAAAGACTTTATGCTTTATCGGTATATCTATAAAGGCTCTCTATAGCTTCTCCTTAGTGTTTCGGCTTTAATTGCCTTTTAATCAAAAGCTTTATGCTTTAGTCGGTTCTTTAGACTTCTTATTAAGGAGATGCTATAAGTTATAGATTTCCGTTCTTACGCTATGCTAAGCTTATAACTTATTAAGAATAGCAGCCTAGTAAAGGGTATAATTCTCTAGACTATATACTTATAGTTATAATATAGCTATAGGATAGAACGTATTAATATTAAATTGATTAACTAGCTAAGAAGAAGGTATAAAGTTAAGCCTCTTTTATATACGTAAAAGTAGCCTTGCTTACCAAGTGGTCTACTTTCACTAGCCTTGCTATACCTTAGCTAATCAGGTTACGTCCTTAAACTCTTTTACCTTTCCTTTCCTAATAGGTTTATTATTAGATCTTATAAGTATATTTCGCGGATAATACTTTTATAGCTTCGCTATAGCTTTATCTATAGCTATAATAAAAGCTTTTTGATTTTGTTTCTATAAAAATATTAATTATTAAAGAAAAGAGGTTCAAGGACCTAGTTCAATTAGTTCAAGTATAGTCTAGGCTAAAGCTAGTAAAAGTAGACCGATTTATAAGCATAGCTACTTTCGCTTATATAAAATAAGGCTTAAGCTTTAACCTTTTTTGTTAATTAGTAAGTTAAGTTAATAGAAATAAATTTAACCCTATAGCTATATTATTACTATAAGTATAATATCTAGAGAATTATATCTTTACTAAGTATCTATTCTTAATAAGTTATAAGCCCGGCATAGTATTAGGATTGAAATTATAACTTATACTTACTTTAACGAAAGCAAAGCGTTTAAGGATATCTAGTAATAAGTAAGATAGCTAAGAGGCAAAAGCAAGAAGTTAAATATATAATACTTTAATAAAAGTAAAACGTTTAAGAAGATTATTAATAGAGTAAGCAAGACTCTTCGATTAAGATAAAGAGCTAAAAGCAACTAAGCAAAGGAGAAATCAAGTCTTAAAAATGCTAAGTAAAAGAGCCCTTAATATAACTAAAAGCTAGGGAATATTTTAAAAGCAAAGGAACTTCTTTATAAACTATTAATAAAGTATTCTTACTTAATATAAATCTATTAACTAGAATATCAAGCATTAATAAGCATAATAAAGAAGGATAATAAGTATTTACTAATTATAACCTATAAAGACTATAAAGACTAATTCCGCTATATAAAGGTTATAATTAAGAGAAAGAGAGTATTTTTTTATAATAAAATAAAATAGAATCAAGTATGCTTAGATTTGCTATAAAAGGGAGACTAAAGATACTTTTATTATAAGAGAAGATATTATAAATATACTTATATTAATAGAAACTAGAGCTAAGATTAGAATTAAAAGCTTTAAAAGCAAATTCAAATGCTTTAGCAAGTTATAGAATATTAATAAAGCAAAGGAGTAAGACTAAGCAAATATAAAGGCTTTAAACACTATATTAAAAGAACTTAGAAAAGATAATATAATACTAATTAATAAATATAAGACTATAAATATTGTATAAACTTAACTTAAACTTAAGTATAAGAAAATAAGCATAACTATTGCTACTTAGTATATAATAAGCCTTTAAAACTTTATTTTTAATAAAAATATAAGCATTAATAGCTTATAAACTAAGATAAAGAAATATTACTATAAGGTAATTGCTGCTAATAGCGCTATAAAGCTAATATACTAAGATAATTAAACCGTTTCTATAACTCTTAATTATATAACAAAGGGAATTTCCCTTTATTATATAACTTAATCGCAAGCTTACTATTAAACTAACTAGATTAAACCGAAATTCAAGACTAGACTAAACTAGACTAGTTTTTAGTTTGCAAAATTATAAAATAGTCTGCAATTTTCTTTTATAGTCTAGTTCGGGCTAGCCTAAAATAAAAACGGTTTATAAAATTATAAAATAGTCTACAAAAAATTTTTATAGTCTAGTTCAAGCTAGCCTAAAATAAAAATAGTTTGCAAAATAATAAAATAGTTTGCATTTTTTTTTCGGTTTAGTTTAGTCTAGTCTAGTCTAGACTAGTTTAGTCTAGTCTAGTCTAGACTGGTTTAGTTTAGTTTAGTCTAGTCTAGACCGGTTTAGTTTAGTCTAGTCTAGATTAAACCAATTTAAGGTTTTATAGCCTTTGCGCTCGCTAAATAACTAATTAAAGCTAACTTAAAAATAGCCCGAAAATTAACCGCGCTAGAGAGTAGATTTAGATTTACCCTCTATTATATAACTTAAGCAATAAAAGAGAGGATTGTTGGCTATTATAGTTAATACCTAAGAGTAATAGCTACTAGTAATAGAAATTGCATTATTTCTATAAAGCATATATTGCGATGGTATTATTAAACTACCCGATAGCTTAGTTCACCGGAAGATTGCCGATAACTAGCTAGTCGCAAAGCCGTGTCCGATTTGTCTATAGAATAGAGATATTAGGGTAGAGATAGTAATGCTTTAATGCGAATATCTATATCGGGGGCACGAATCCTGCACGACAAAATCTGCGTGATAAAGCAACCCCGCACTTGGTAAGAATTACCCCTCTTTCCCTGCGAGCCATTCGCCTATTCTGTTGTTAACAAACTATCTAGAGAACATTTAGTAGTCAAATAATACCTAAAGCTATACCGCTTCTCCATGAATCAATACTGAGTAGCTACTTTAACTTCTATATATTTGGCAGGTTTTATTTAATATAGAATAAATATTTAAAATTCATTAAAAATCCTAACCTCTACCTTTCTTGCTTAAACCTTTCTTACTCCCGCAGTTTGTACATCTCTACTAAACGTGTGCTCAGAAATTACCCGGCAATGTGCGAGTTTAGAAGCCGTGTCTCTGTTTGTGGGCATAATAAAACAACACTCAAGACGCCCTGCGACGACGCTAAAGCCAACGAAACACCGTGCGATGTGAGCTCCAGCTTAGAAGATGCGTGTACTATAGGAGGGCCTTATTATTTAGATGGTTGTGATGAGGCTCCTAGTTAGTTATAAAGTGCAGAGTAGCTGCACTCTTTGACTTATTTGAATAACTACTTTGTAGGCAATTGCCTTAACGGCGGGCTTGATGCCGATGAGGTCGATTAGTCTGATTTCTAATAAAAGGTCTTGAGTTCAGAAACTATTTTTAGAAGAGAGATTCGGGGAAGAAATTTGGTTGTAGCTTTCAAAGAAACCCCTTTTAGCATCTGCTGTTCACCTCTATCGTGTGTGGCATCAGCCATTGCCATAAGGATCTTCCCAAGTGCCCAAATATCATTCTGCTTGCGTGACTCAAGATCTTCTACTAGTGGTTTGATTAAGACTTTCATCTCTGGCGAGAGCCAATCTCGTGTTGTGCCTCCAATTCCACTAACATCGATTAATATTGCATCGAGGTTTTGGCTAAGGACAATGTTCGCGGGCTTCAAATCCATGTGTGCGATGTCCTCTTGATGGAGGCGATAGAGTGTAGAAGCGATTTGAATCGCCCATTGATGCCAGAGTAGGCATTCCTTGGTCGATCTTAACGCATCTTGCAATGTGCCGTTTGGATGGTATTCAAGAAGGATCCCTTGTAGAACAGTGGCGTTGTATGTGGTTTTAGTCGTTTGGTATGGATTTAAGGAGACGACAGGACCGACGAGCTGTACCACACCGTCGATGCCAAGTGTCAGATTTCGCAATTCTTGTTCCAAAACTTCACTGTCCCTCGGTTCATACATGGGCCTGTCTACTTCTTTGTAGACGTAAACATTCTTATTGTTCCCAGCCCGCACCTCGTGCACCCCCGTACTAAGCTCTTGTATTTTGCAGATCTGGGACACATCTTGCGCAGGCTTGCCAATATCGTCATATTGTGGAAATCGCACCCGCGATGGGTCTTCTCGTACGTGGAGCCATAGGGGACAGGTATATTCGGTTTCAGCATCTATTGTCGATTGTCTCTTGAGAAGCAGCTGGGCGACATTCGTCTCTTGCTTGCACATAATGAGAAGCTCAGTGACCGTATCGCGGAGGAGGGTTATGCCATCGAGATCAATGTCGAGGCAGAGTTTGACGAGATCTGCTCGGCGTTTCTGATATTCCGCAAAATTATTGGGTGCCGTTTGAAGCGTGCCACGGAAAGTAACTTTGACGTGCCATTTACCGTGGGATGAATGGTATACAAATCTTATCTGGCGTATATGAGGTTCTACGCCTTTCTCAAGTTTTACCTCCGCATAAGTCCGACGTATAAATTGGATGCGCTGTAAACGAGAGTCTGTTGTGATGTTCGGCTCTCGTTCTTGAAGATACAGGAGCCAAAGTATTGCGCGCCAAATCGCAGAGAGAAACGCTCTCCAGAGTGGTAAGATGACGTACGAGTATGCCTGCAAGGCTTTGCGACTAACGAATACGTACATGAATGAGGGTGTCGATGTTTGCGGCCGATGGAAATGGATATGTGAAAGGGCTGAAGAGGCTGAACAGTCGCAGGAGCCCAAAGCTGGACATCGCCTCGGTTAAACGTTAAACGGCAACGCATCAATTTTACAATTCTCGACATATGCCAATTTGGGGGCTGGGGAGACAACTGATGAGCGGAACATTGGACTTTTCGAACGATTCTAATTGTTGGCTTGAGTCACACGGAGAAAACGTTGGCGGCGCTCAATATCTTCTATCAAATAATATTGTCTTCGAAGAAACGCTGATCTGGTTTGACCTTCCTGGTTGACATCTTTGTGACCATTTGTTCAGTCTTCGCTTTCTCTCCCTTTTGAAGCAAACCCGTGTCAACGATTCAATAATTTGGTATTGGAGAGGCGAAATTGATGTTAAATGAATTAAAACTGTCTCTCACTCTCTTTCCCATCCCGAAATCCATGCTGCAACACTCCAACCCTGAGTCTTGAAATAATTAGCCCTCATAATTTAAACTAACATAATTAAAAGCTCTTCCGCCGGGGCAGTCAACGCGTGGAGCTTGGGTGACGATGGCTTGGAACACTCGGCTCAAATTGATCGACAAGGATGCCACTGAGGCTCTGCCCGCGATGTAAATCGAGATCGAGAAGCACCGTTTTCCACGGCGTAGGATACGCACCTAGCGGCTTGTCACGTCAAGTAGTATACCATAGAGCAGTGAATGATGATTGTCTGATTACTATATAAAAGGGAGAGCTTCCTAGTTATATATAGGACGAGCGCTAAGGCTCGCTAGAGCGTATAAGTATAAGTAAGGTGCTCTGTGCGTAGTGCGCGCAGTGCGCTATACCCTTATTAGCTACACGTTGCTAGGCAACGTAATACACCCTTTAAAGGCGGTAGCTTGCTAGTTCCAATCGAGCTTAGCGTCTTTATGCGGCTTGCTTTAGCTTTATATAAATAAAGCCTCTATCGCGCCTTCCCTTGCTCCTTAAGATAACTTTATTATAATAGCTTGCACTAAGAAGACTACTAGCTCTAGCTGCGGCTATGGCCGCCCCTTAGTAAGTATCCTATGCTCCCTTATATATATTTTGCACCTTATAGTGCGCTATATAGCGTATCTATAGTATTATTATAATAGGCTATATAAAGCTTTTAGCAATGTTTATATTGCTCCCTACTTTATACCCGGTGCTCTTATATACTATAGCTAACTAGATATATATATAAAAGAAGAAGAAGAAGATAAAGAAGATAGTCGCCCCGGCTCTCGCCCTAGCCCCGGCTCCTTCCCCTGCTCCCCCCCCTAGTCGTGCTCCCCGCCATTGCTATTTAGTAACACCCCCTCTCCTCCCTTCTCTAGCTCCCTGCCCTGCATGCTTGCAAGGCGATATATAAGAGCACTCTTGCCTTAGCTATATTAAATTAGCCTTAGTAAGTCGCTTAACTAGCATCTACTATAACGTGCTTAGTTATAGTAAAAGATAATATATATATTGCTTTTTAGGGTATACTTATAAAGTTCTCCCGCTTAGCGTAGTTGCTTTAGCTAAGGCCTTAGTTAATGCCCTTAAGGCTAGTAATATAAGCAAAGCTTGCATTTACTTGCTAAGAGGGATTATTAAAGAGGCGCTTGCCGCGGCTGCCTAGGCTAAGCTAGAGGTAAGGGAAGAGGCAAAAGAAGAGAAAAAGAAAAAGGAAAAAGCTATTACTATCCCTTTACTAGCTTTCTTTAATGCCTTCTCGCAAAAGAAGCGCTAATATCTTAAGGTTCTTTTAAGGGAGCTAATAGATAAGTTATTTACTTAAGCATATAATGCTTTAAGCTTTGCAACTTATAAGTATATAGCTTAGAATCGGGTCTTATTATGCTCCCTTAGCTAAGAAAGGGGGCTTTATAACTTACTTTTAAGATATAGCTTAAGAATATTCTTTATAATAAAATTGCTTAAACCGGATTCTTATGCTCTCTTTTCTTTAAATATAATAAAATATAATAAATAAAAGCGCTAAAAGCGTGTTTATAAGTTATATTATAACTACTCGAGCTCCTTTACCTTAGCCTAAGCGTCTTATAAGTTAAGCAATGCTTTAAAGTAGTTAAACTTATAGCAAGGAAAGTTCTTAGTAAGTTTATTAGCTAATATATTATTTATTAAAAGGTATATAACTTTAAAAAACCCTTTCTAGTGCTCTTGCTAAGGCTATATATTATATATATCTATATGCTAAAGCTTAGTAGATATCCTTATATTCTCTTTTACTATAAGTCTAATTATTTATTAATTATTATAAAAGATATTCTATAGTTGCTCGATTTCTAATTAAAGCTTTATAAAAAAGCGCTTAAGCGCTATTATCTCTTTTATTACTTATTATAAAGCTAGTAGCTTTATTTCTATAGTTAATATAGTAATTATATCTTATTGCGCGGCTCTCTACGCGATTAAGCTACTATATAAGGAGATAGTATAGCTATAAGATAAGCGCTTTATCTTTAAGTTATTAGCAAATAATGCATTTAACGCTATTATAAGCTATATTTCTTACTATCTCGCGCTATACTCGATTACTAAGAAGCGCGTGCTAAAAAGGTACTATATAGTCTAGTTTATAATGCTTAAGTAAGCTATGCTCGGGTTTTATAAGAAGCGCGATAGCTAAGCTACTACGAAAGCTATATCTAAGCAGATTATAATTGCTATATAAAGCATAAAACTTACTTT
>JAPZPB010000932.1:0-11155 GCA_037952635.1 Bryoglossum gracile | reverse complement strand
TTGGCAGCCAAATAACTATATACTATGAAATTTTGGTGCTAAAATTATCGATATACATATATTGCAAAATCGTTGCCATTGGCAAGTAATTGACACCATTAGCATATGCTTGATATAAATTTTTTTTTGCAGATGTTACTAGATTAGAATTAGAACTTGATCGCCCTTGCATATATTAGACTATGCAAAAAGAAAGGAAATAAAAGTAAAAGGAACTTACTTTGCATCGAAGTTTATTTCTTTATATATATTGCTATATCTTAAAGGGGGTAGATTAAATATCGAATATTATATAAAAAAAGGAAGAAAGGAGGGTATTCGAAATTAGCCTTGCTTTTATACCTGAAATTATTAGCATCGGCCCAATGAGCTTTAAAAGAATAAGAAATATTCTAAGCCTAGAAATTAACAATTAATAGCTTTAATTCCTATTGTTTATAATAGCATAAGGCTTAGCTTAGGTAGGAGCCTAGGGAAGCAAGTATATAATAAAGAAAAGAAGTTGAAATTTAGGTTAAGGAAGTTTCTTTTATACTCGAAAATATTAGCGTGCTTGCTAGCTTGCAAAAAGGAGAAGGAGTTACTTTTTATAGGCTAGAATTAAAGGGCAATAGAAAAGAGAAGGTGCGATTAAGAAGGTATAATTAACCTTAAACTGCATTAGCTTATTTTTATAAGTATAGAATAACTTCTCTTCTAAAAGCAGCAAAAAGGAGCCTTATATATGCATTTAAGTGTCTTACGGTATATAAACGAGAGGGTTGCTGCCAACTAAGCTAAAAGCTTTAGCATAAGGTTATTAAAGCTTAAAGAAGAGGGGTTGGAAAATTCGAGTTAAGGCTTTATTTATACTTAGAAATGTTAGCTTAGCTCGCAAAGGGAAAAAGGAAGTTATATTCCGCGAGTTAGTTGCTTAAAAGATAAAGGAAGTTGCAATTAACCTTAGAGTATATTAGCTTGTTTAATTAAGTAAAGGGCAACTTCCCATTTCTTTTAAAGGCTTTAAAACAACTTAATATTCTATCTAAAGTTTCTTTTAAGTGTTTTATCTAAATACTTCGCAATATATAGGCCGAGCTAGCGTCTCGAGGCAATAAAGGTAAAGAAAAGGTTGTTTAAATCGTCGAAGTTTCTTCTATACTTCTAAAATGTTAGCATAATCAAAGAAAGAGGGTATAACCTTTTAAGGTCGTTGAAATGCTAAGGAAGTAATAAGATAAGAAGGAATAAAGGCGACGATAATAATAGAAGGGGTAATAGATTAAGGAAGATAGGATAATAAATTTAAAGAAGTAATAATAAAATAGAGGTAATAATAAAATTGAATAGTAAAGATACAAGGTTAGAAATTAAGATAAAATAGTTAAAGAAGTTATAAAGGAGCAAACAAACGCTAAGCGGGCCAATTAGAGCACTGCTAAAGGCTATAGAAAGGGTCTAATTATAATATATACTTGTTTATTTCTTATGTTTTTACTATGCAATTGCTTTTATAGTTCTCTTCTATACTATTATCATATATATATATATATATATATATATATATATTATAACTACTCGAGGGCGAGTAGTTATTAGAAGGGAGGACGGATATAGTAAGGCTAAAATCAGGTGACGTACTTATATAGCCTTACCCTCTATATTTATTTTGCTAGATTCTCTTTTAAAGAAGGGCATTCATTTTTTTATATATAAAAATCAATACTATATATTATAACGTTTATAATTATATATATACAATTACTTATAATATTTCAAATTAACGATATATATACTTGACTTACTTATATTTAACGATTCCATTCTTTAGTTCTCCTTTCTAATACTCTTGTTCTTACTAGATCCTTGATACACGACCTTGCCTTTTGCCCCTCTTTATTATAAGCTCTTTAGAATCGGGGTATATCCTAATCTTATAAAATGCTTAGCGGATATTAAGCTTAGTATATACTTTAGCCTCGTTTAAGCGCGCTAGGGTCTTATTAATAAGAGGGAGCGGGTACTAGTCCTTCTAAGTAATTTAGTTAAGCTTATAGAAGTCGATATAAAAGCGTAGTAATCCGTCGGGTTTCTTTATAAATAGCACTAGCAAGCTCTATAAAGCCTAGCTAGCCTTGATAAACCCTTTATCAAGATTCTTAAGGAGGTATTTCTTAACTACTAGTAGCTTAGTTATGCTTTATAAATAGAGGGATTTATAAGAGAGCTTTGCATTAATCTCTAGCTAGATCTTATAATTATAAAAGTAATATAAGGGTAGCTTATTAAATGCTACCTTTAAGAATATATTCTTATAGCTAGAATAGGCTTTTAAAAGCTTTTCGTTTACTTTATTTTAATTAGCTAGCATATCTTCTCTATAGCTTATAAGTTCTGTATTAATCTTATAAAGACTAATAGAAAAGAGCTTATTCTTATTTTAATAAAGGTTTAAATAGAAAGTAATAGCGCTAATCTTATAAATATTAATTAGCATAATCGATTCCTGCTTAATAAGTAGTGGGAAAGGCTTTTTCTTCTTTAAAATATAAGTGCGCTTATATAGCCTTTCCTAAAGATCTTAGTATATATTATTATAGCTATTCTTAAGGTTTTATTTAAAAAAAGAAGCGCGGGTTAAGGCTTAAGCCGCTTAAGCTTAAGTTAAAGAGAGTATATATCTTAAGATCTAGCATTTAGCTTTCTTTGTAGAAATAAGGAAAAGGAGTAAAGGGAGCTCCTTTTTAATAAAAGTAGTGCTCTAGCGTTTAGCAAGTTAATAAGCTGATTTAAAGGAAGCTTAAGGACTATAGTTAATAGAGCGGTACTTAGAAGGCTTAGAAGGAGCTTAAGGACTATAGTTAATAGAGCGTAGCTCTTATAAAGGGAGCTATTAACTATAGTCTATAAGGTCCTTATTACTATCTATTAAGGCGTTAAGTGCTAGAGGAACTAAAGGGGCTAAGGGAGCTAGCGGGGTTGCGATTAAGTTAATTATAAGTTCTCTTTTTAAGATAATTATAGCTATAGCGCGAGTTAAAGAAAGCCTTCTTGCGGCTTTAAACTTATTTTCGCGGGCTATAATGCAATTCTATTAATATATATTCTATTAATAATTTGCTCTTGGCTTTATATCCTAATTTTAATATATGCTAAAGAGGGGTTTAAGAATCTCGCGAGCAGAGAAGAGAGTAGGGGGCAAGGAGCTAGGCTAGTCTAGCTAGCGGCGCTTAAGATTTAGTCGAATAAATATTATAAAAGAAGAACTACTTAAATCCTAGGATTAGGTTATAATTTCCTAGGTTAAGTATTATAAAGGGTACTTGAACTAGTCTTTAGTCATTAATCGCAAGCATATACTGAATAAAATAAGTAATTAATTTGCTCTTCTTGCTATTATAGCCTTTGATTGCAATAGGCTTATTTAATGCTTAAAAGAAGGCTTTAATAAATTCTAATACTATTAGAGCATAGCGCGTATTAAGAAAGGAGAAGCTATATGCTCTTATATCTAGGAGAGCATAGATATTTATAATTATAATTCTATTTAAACTTAAATTATATAAAATAGTAAATGCTATATTATTTATTAACTTCTATATATTAATTATATTAATCGAGCGTGCTACGCCTAGTGTAAAGACTTATGCTAAGCGTCCTTATTTCCTAACTCTTTATTAGAAGCTTCTTCTTCTTTTAAGAGCATGCCTTCTTTTTCGTCTTACTTTATCTTATAAAAAGCTCTTAGCTATTAAGGTTTTAAGTAATTGCAAATGCAATAGCTTATCTTATAATAGTCAAAATACTAGTCTAATATAATAAAGCATTCCTTAGAAGGAATAAGCGGGGTAAAGAAGGTCTTTAAAGGAAAAGATCTCTAAAATAGTAAAATATATGCTTAAGGGGTTATTTTATAACCGGGCTTAGTATATTCAACTGCTTAGCTTAGCTTAGGAGCTTAGTAAAGCTTAGATAAAGGTTGTTTCTAGATATAGTATTTAAAGCTTATAAGCTCTTTATTAGTATTATTAAGAGCTCTAATAGCTTATTAAAGAGTAATCTAGTCCTATCTTTAAGTAAGGAGCTTCTCTTAAAGGTTAATATAAGAGCATTTAAAAATATTATTTAGCTAAGTATCTAGATTAATTCTAGTATAGTTAGCAAGATTTATAAAGCAAATCTTAAAATCGCAGAACCGCTTATCCTTAGCCTAGTATAACTATAAGTATAGATTATAAGCGTTAGCATGCTTATTAATAACTTTAAAGCAATCTACTAAGTGCTTAATTATATCTTTTGCTATTTAAAAGGCTATAATATAATTACTAAGATATAGCGTTTTAAGGTTCTTGCAAATAATATCTTTAATAATAAAGAATATATAAGCTATGCAATAAGCTATTATAAGGAACTAGTCTCTATTTTAGATTAACTTGTTATAAAGTTCCTTGCTTTATAAAGCAAATATAGGCTTTAAACTATTATTAAGCAAGTCTAGATTCTTAATCTTATAAGAGCCTCTTAAAGAGGAGTCTCTTAGTAAAACGCTTTTTGCTTAACTAAAATTTTAAAGTTTAATTTAAAACTATATAGCGCAAGAGAGGTTTATGAAACTATAGGTTATATGCTTTATAAGCTTACCCTAAAAGGAGGAGTAAAGCGCGTAGCACTTTAGCATGCTTATTATTGCTCTATTTCGAGCTATTATATTCTAGCTAGTAAAGCCTTTATAATAACTAAGGTTTCTCGCGTTTTGCCCTTAGATTAGCGGCTATTATAGCTAGCTTTAGAAGAAGAGAATTTAATTGCACTTTCTTGCAAAGCTATTTATAGCTTTTCTTAAGCAGTTAAGGTCTTTCTAGTTAATTGGATTCTAGCTAATATTGCGCTAATAACCTTCCTTAGAGGCATAGTAATATAGAGCTCGCAAAGCTCTTTTCCTTAATCTATAGAGACGGTATAAGAGGGGGTAGAAATAAAAATTAATAGTCTTTTAAGCTAGCGAACCTAGGGCTAAAGAACCTGTGCTTTTTAATTTTATAAGAGCAATTATATATTATATATTATAAGCGTCTTGCTCGTTTATAATAAGCATCCTACTTATTAGAGATTATATTACCTTTCTAGGCATAATAGTAAGCTTTAAATAATAAGATAACAAGAGGTTATAAGCATTAAGAGCAAGCAAAGCGAGCAGGAAAAGCCTAAGGCCAAGGTTTATTCGAGGATTTAAAGCTAAGGAAAAAAGTAGAAAAGCTCTAGGAGGGCTTATAGCACTTTATATATAGAGGCTCTTAGTCTAAGGGGACTAGCATAGGCTAGGCTAAGCATAGCTAAGCACTATAAGCTAGTTCTTATAACCGCGCGAGCGTTTTATATATAGGCGCTAGGCTAGCTAGTAAAGCTAGTTAATACTCAAGATAGTATAATTGTCTTAGAAAAAATAAGGAAAATTATTAAAATAATCAAGCTAGATTACTAGCTTTAGAGGATTAAATTATTATTAAGCTAAAAGCTATAGCCTTAAAAGATATATAAGAGCTTGAAAATATTAAGGATTAAGAAGCTAGCAAAGATGCTACTAAGACGACGCAGGGTTATAGGCATTAAAAGCAAGCAAAGCAAGCTGGAAAAGCCTAAGGCCAAGGTCTATTCAAGGATTTAAAGCTACGGAAGAAAGGAGAGGAGCTCTAGGAGGGCTTATAGCAGCTTATATATAAAGGCTTTTAGTTTAAGAGTACTAGCGTATGCTAGGCTAAGCGTAGCCAAGCATTATAAGCTAGTACTTATAACCGCGCAAGCATTCTATATAGGAGCGCTAGGCTAGCTAGCAAGGCTAGCTAGTACCCGAGATAGTCTAATTGTCTTATTACCCCCCCCTCTTAAAGAAGCTCGCCCTTAAGCTTTTAACTATAGGCTTATTATTTCCATTAAGCTTATTATAGTTATCTATGCCCTTTTCCGAAGCCAAGAGCCACTTTAGCAAGCTTTATAGTAGTCCCTCTAGATTAGGGTAATCTATATAAAAGTCACGGAGCATATAGGAACTATATTTAAGATCTTTAGTAGGGTAATACTCTAGGTCTTTATTTGCTCTAAGCTATTTTACCCTATATTCTAGCTTGCCGCGGCGCTTGCAAACCGCTTCTATATGCTCTACCTCTTATTCTTTATTTCCCGAGATTATAATAGGCTCTAATAGCGGGTTTATTTATTCTAGTAATAAATTATTAGCATCTTTCCGCAGGAAGCGCGCATAAATTACTAGGTAGATATTTATACGCTTTAAAAGCTTTAGGCAATATAATAGCCCTTTGCGCTTAAGGATTTTAAATAGGCTAACTTATTGCTTAGATAGTTTTCGGCTTAAACGATTATTAGCTAAGTGCTTTATAGTTAGCTAGATATTATCTTTAACTTCGAAATCGGGCTTATAGCGGTGCTTATTTGCTTGCTTAGTCTTTAGTTCTTATGCTCTTGCTATAATATCTTATATAACTTTCTAGCTATCTTCTAGTTACTTTATATATTATATTGCTTCTTAAAAGGAGAGCTTCTCGCGCGCTATAGTAAGCGCTTTTAGAGCCTTTTAATTAAAGGAGCGGCGGGGCAAATAGCCTTGCAAGAGCAGGAATAGAGAAGTGCTAATTGAACTATATAAGAGCGTAAGCTAGGCATTATCTAGCGCTAAGAGCATCTAAGACTAGTTAATCTAGTAATAGTTAATAAATAGTTGCAAGCGCTAGTTAATATATTAATTTAAGTTCTCTATTTGCCTATTAGTTTATAGGCTATTAGTAGTAAAGAGCTTAACTTTAACGCCTAGGATTATATATAGTGCGTTCTAGAAGTTCGATATAAACTATAATCCTTAGTCTAAGACTATAGAATCTAGAAGATCGTAGTAATAGTATATAAAGGTATAATAAAGCTCCGCGAGTTGCTTAGTAGTTACTATCTTATAGCAAGGTATAGATATCGCGGCCTTGCTTAACTAATTAATAAAGATATAGATATTATTATATCTATCTTTATTAAGTAAAAAGCTCTTAAAATTAATATAAATATACTACTAAGGGTATTCTAGCATTAAGAAAGCATAATAAAGGCTAGGCGTCTTATCTTAAGCATAGCAAGCCTTTTTATATATATAGCAATTGCAGATATAGCATTTTATATTAGCTACTAGGCTATGCTAGTAATAGCGAGGGGTAAGCAACTATTCTATCTTCTTAGCTAACGGGTAAGCTAAGGAGATTTGGGCGTAGGCCTTATATATAAGCTTCTATTATAGCTCTTTTATATCTAGGACTACTAGCCGAGCATTATAAAGCAATAGTCCGTCCTCGATAATATACTTACTGCCCTCTTCTACTCTAGCTTTAGTCTTAAGCTATTCTAGTAAGATATGCTCCTTATTTTAATAGATAAGCTAGTTAATTAAAGTAGCCGGCTCTATAAACGCAAGTTTAAGTTGCAAGTCTTTAACAACTTCTAGTAAGATCTAGTCTTATATAAGTAAAGGTTAATACTAGAGCTGCTCCTTAAGCTATATTTAAGGATTAAGGTCTTATTCGCGGCGGGAAAGAGTATTAGCTAGCTTTTTTTTTCAACCTAAGCGGTATATAACCTATATAAAGAAGCTAGCTAATAGCTTACTCTATTAGGCCTAGTAGGCTATAAAGTTCTTCGAGCTTATAAAGTACTTTAAAGCCTTATAATTAGTATATACTTTAACTTTATAAGGGCTTCCTTAAAGCTTAGCTTGCTATTATCTAAGTAATCGGATAATCGCTAGTATTTCCTTATTATAGATCTTATAGTTTAACTTAGCTAGCACTATAGTCTTTAAGAAGAAGGCTATAGGGTGCTAAAATTAGTCTAATCCTAGCTAGGAAAGCACGCTAGCTACTATGCTATCGCTTGCATTTATCTTAAGGCATAATTATTAGGCAAGGTTATAGTAAGCTAGGATTAAAGCCTTAATTAAGCATTGCTTAAGCTCTTTAAACGCTTAAAAGCAGCTCTTATCGAATTTGAAGTCTATACCTAAGTGCATAAGCTTAATTAAAAGCTTAATAATTCTTTTAAAGTTAAGTATAAAGCGCTAATAGAAGTTATAAAACCTAATAAACGATTAGATACCCTTTACTAAGCGCAGGGGAAGCTATTCTTAGATAATCGCTACCTTCTCTAGATTAACTTTAAGACTTTTAGTAAAGATAATAAATCCTAGGTATTTAGTATAAGTTATATTAAACTCGCATTTCTTAATATTAGCTTAAAGGCTAGTAGCTTATAACCGATTAAGAACCTTCTTAACATGCGCTTTATATTCTAGAGGGTCCTTTAAGTAGATTAGAATATCGTTTAAGTAAGTAATATAGAAGATATCAAAGTAATTAAGTAAGATATCGTTTATATACTATTAGTATATAGCTAGGCTATTCGTAAGTCTAAAGGGTAGAACCTTATATTTATATTATCTATAGCGCGTATAGAACATTATAAGCTCTTTAGAATCGGGGTATATCTTAATCCTATAAAACGCTTAGCGGATATTAAGCTTAGTATATACCTTAGCCTTGTTTAAGCGCGCTAGGGTCTTATTAATAAGAGGGAGCGGGTATTAGTCCTTTCGGGTAATTTAGTTAAGCTTGCAGAAGTTAATATAAAAATGCAATAATCCGTCGGGTTTCTTTATAAATAGCACTAGCGAGCTCTAGGGAGCTTAGCTAGCCTTGATAAACCCTTTATCAAGGTTCTCGAGGAGGTATTTCTTAACTGCTAGTAGCTTGGTTATGCTTTATAAATAGAGGGGTTTATAAGAAAGCTTTGCATTAGTCTTTAGCTAAATCTTATAATTATAAGAGCAATATAAGGGTAGCTTATTAAACGCTGCCTTTAAGAATATATCCTTATAGCTAGAGTAGGCTTTTAGAAGCTTTATATTTACCTTATCTTAATCCGCTGAAATATCTTTTAAAGTGTTTTCTCTACGGCTCGCGAGTTCCCTATTAATCTTATAAAGACTAACTAAAAAAAGCTTGTTCTTATCCTAGCAGAGATTTAAGAAAAATGCAATAGCACTAATCTTATAAATATCGATTAATATAATTGATTCCTGCTTAATAGGCCGCGGGAAAGGCTTCTTTTTCTTTAGAATATAAGTGCGCTTAAATAGCTATTTATAAAGATCTTAGTGCATGCTACTATAGCTATTCTCGAGGTCTTATTTAAAAGAAGGAGCGCGGGTTAAGGCTCGAGCCACTCGAGCTTAAGTTAAGAGGAGTAAGCGTTCTAAGATTTAGCGCTTAGCCTTTTTAGTAAGAATAGGAAAAGGGAATAAAGGGAGCTCCTCTTTAATAAGAGTATTGCTCTAGCGTTTAGCAAGTTAATAAGCCAACTTAAAAGGAGCTTAAGGATTATAGTTAATAAAGCATAGCTTAGAACACTTAGAAGGAGCTTATAAACTATAGTTAATAAAGTATAACTCTTATAAAGTAAGCTATTAACTATAGTTTATAAGGTCCTTATTGCTATTTATTAAGGCATTAAGTATTAGAGTAACTAAAGAGGCTAGGGAAGCTAGCGGGGTTGCAGTTAAGTTAATTATAAGTTCTCTTTTTAAGATAATTATAGCTATAGCGCGAGTTAAAGAAAGCCTTTTTGCAGCTTTAAGCTTATTTTCTCGGGTTATATTATAATCTCGTTAATATATATTCTATTAATAATTTGCTTTTAGCTTTATATCCTAATCTTAGTATATGCTAAAGAGGGGTTTAAGGAGCTTATAAGCATAGGAGAGGGTAAGAGGGAGGGAGCTAGGCTAGTCTAGCTAGCGATATTTAAGATCGGGTTAAATATTATAAAAGGAAAACTATCTAAATCTAAGAATTAGGTTATAATTTCCTAGGTCAAGTATTATAAAGGGTACTCTAACTAGTCTTTAGCTATTAATCGCGAGCATATACTTAATATAATAAGTAACTAATTTGCCCTTCTTGCTATTATAGCCTTTAATTGCAATAGGCTCGTTTAATGCTTAAAGGGGGGCTTTAATAAATTCTAATACTACTAGAGCATAGCGCGTATTAAGAAAGGAGAAGCTATATGCTCTTATATCTAAGAGAGCGTAAATATCTATAACTATAATTTTATTTAAACTTAAATTATATAAAATAATAAATGCTATATTACTTATTAACTTTTATATATTAATTATATTAATTAAGTATGCTATGCTTAGGGCGGAGACTTATCCTAGGTATCCTTGTTTCCCGACTTCTTATTAGAAGCTTCTTTTTCTAAAAGCATGCTTTCTTTATTATCTTGCTTTATCTTATAAAAGGCTCTTAGCTATCAAGGCTCTAGGCAATTATAAATATAATAGCCTATCTTATAATAGTTGAAATATTAGTCTAGCGTAGTAGAGCGTTCCTTAAAAGAAATAAGCGGGGTAGAAAAGGTCTTTAAAAGAGGGGATCTCCAAAATAGTAGAATATATGCTTAAGGGATTATTTTATAAGCGGGCTTAGCATATTCGACCGCCTAGCTTAACTTAGGAGCCTAGTAAAGCTTAGGCAAGGGTTATTTCTAAGTATAGCGTTTAAAGCTTATAAGCTCTTTATTAGTATTATCAAGAGCTCGAATAGCTTATTAAAGAGTAGTTTAGTCTTATCTTTAGGTAAGAAGCTTCTCTTAAAGGTTAGCATAAAAGCATCTAAAAATATTATTTAGCTAAATATCTAGATTAATTCTAATATAGTTAGCAAGATCTATAAAGCGGATTTTAAAATCGCGGAACTGCTTATCCCTAGCTTAATATTAAAGAGGGGCGAAAGGCAAGGTCGTGTATCAAGGATCTGGTAAGAACAAGAGTATTTAAAGGGAGAACCAAAAGAATAGAATCGTTAAATATAAGTAAGTCAAGTATATATATCGTCAGTTTAAGACAGTATAAGTGATTATATATATATATAATTATAAACGTTGTAGAGTATAGTATTAATGTTATATATAAAAGAATAGATAGCCTTCTCTAAAAGAGAATCTAGCAAAATAAATACAGAGGGTAAAGCCACGTGAGTACATCACCTGATTTCAGCCCCACTATATCTATCCCCCCTTCTAATAACTACTCGCCCTCGAGTAGCTATAATATATATATATATAT
>JAPZPB010000931.1:0-11165 GCA_037952635.1 Bryoglossum gracile | reverse complement strand
CCAAAGCTCAGTCACCCACATCCGATTAACACAAGCCCTCCCACCACTGCCTATGAACGACCTCACCGCCCTCTCCATCTCTACACAAATACCATACCGCGATGATCCGGAGGCGGAGGAACAAGAAAGCGCCGTGGAATCGATAAGCAGTCCCTCGCAACCACCTGGCTATGAACCGATGCACGACTACCTACGGTCGCAAGCCCAATCTAGGCAATCTCAACCACAGACAAATCTCCAACCTCCCGTATACAGCGATTTCCCGGGTTCATCACCTCCACTTGAGCCGTACCACGACGAGCCATTCATCGTCACCATCTCGTCCGACCCCTCCGAACACGACACCTCCTCGCCTCCACCGAGCTACAATGAACTATTCCGCAGAGAAGACAATTTAATAGAGATGCAGACTCTGCTGAGGGAGTTTGATATCGATGGCAGTCCGGCGGAGCAGACGGAGGAGATCTTCAAATGGGTTGTTGCTATGGTACTCATTGCGTTGACGGTAGCTTGCGTCGGAACGGCGTTTAACTGGGGTAGACCAAGTTGTACGTGGCCAAATAAGGGGACTTTGGAATGTTAATTGAGGGGGATATGTTAAGTAGGAATACTGGATAGTTGTGAGGGCAAGACAACTGGACGATGAAATACCCGGAGGGAAATGGGACAGCGAGAATATTGAGATTTTCCTAAGTGCGAATGGCGTTTTGATAGGGAGTTTTAGATGGGCATTGGGGTCGGAAAGGAAGTTTAATCCTGCTCTTGGAGGGATTGGTTTAGAGCGAACTCGGGATAGGGTTGTGCGAAGAAGAGATGAGACTAAGAGACAGGCTGAGAGGCTATAAGCCAGAGGCTCTGAGTAGATATCATGCTCTTCAAATTGATTGTCAACTTACTCAGTTAACTTGCCGCAAGTGAAACTTGGCCTCAAAAGAAAAAGGATTCAAATCACTAACTAAACATCTCATTGTGAGAAGTTTAAGTCAATACTGTAACAATTAAGTTAGGACTCCCCAATTTCAAACGCGACAAAAGAAGAAAAACTGTGCGATCTAAGAAAATCAAGGAACTTAAGGAAAAGGTACAGGAAATAAGAGAGGTAAGCCTAACAACTAGCACCGTAAATATCTAGATTCTACCTTCGTAGAAGAGTAATCTCTAGAAATGTAATCTAAATTCCATAGCTAGCTCCCTCAGAAGGCTGACGTCTTAATAATAATTCTGCCCCTCCTGACCGGTTTTGTCAGCTCTTTTTCAGGTATAGCTTAAAGGCAATACCTGTCATATCGATAGTAGCACCTTTCTATACTTGTACGAAGGTACTTGTATACAGTAATCTTACATACGTCGGCAGACTCTCAGTTTGCTTCTTCCTTGTCGACCCCACCTCCGTTCACTTCTCCCCGTTTGGCTATCCCACTCTGTACCATGTTGCACATAACAACACTGCCTCAAGTCTTGTATATAGACCAATAGAACTCTTCAATCTCTACCCTTCTGCTTCTCTTCCTCCCTTTCCTCACTGACAGTTCAATATATTGACAGATAGCATGGCAGCAAGAGTAACGATCGCCTCTGGCGCAACTTGGCAAGAAGTCGCAGCCGACAGACAGAAGCATCGAGATGCTTCGATTGCAGCTATCCAGCCCAATTTCCCGGAGATCAAAGAGATTCCACTGAATACCATTACTCTGGCTAAGCAGGTCTTGACTAAGGAAGAAATCGAGATCACAGAATCCCTGGTTGAGGAATTGGTTCCGAAGTTAGCCAAGGGATCTCTCTCTGCTACAAAAGTAATAAAGGCCTTTCTAAGGAGAGCAGCACTTGCTCAACAAGCCGTAAGTCATTCTCCATCACCCAATACCTACCAGCTAACAAAACAGACAAACTGCCTCACCGAACTCCTCCCCACCGCCGCCCTCGCCCGCGCCAGCTGCCTCGATGCCTACCTCGCCGAACACTCCAAACCCATCGGTCCCCTCCACGGAATTCCCATTTCCGTGAAAGAACACATTGGTATGAAAGGATTGGATTTGAATGCCGGGTTTGTGGCTTGGGTTGGGAGAGTGGGAGAGGAGGATGCGCATATTTTACAGATTTTGTGGAGGGCTGGGGCAATGTTCTATGCGAGGACGACGCAGCCACAGACGTTGATGCATTTGGAGACTAGTAGTAGTATCTATGGGCAAGTGATCACAAACTGCGAGAATCGAGAAAGGAAGCTAATCGTAAAGCCAGGGTTACAACCAATCCCTTCAACACAACACTTACATCCGGAGGTTCCTCCGGTGGAGAGGGAGCCCTTTTGGGCTTCAGAGGCTCTTGCCTAGGCATCGGCACAGATATTGGTGGTTCGATTCGCAGCCCAGCCGCAAACAATGGTGTCTATGGCTTGAAGCCGACAGCTGGACGTCTTCCCGTGTTCGGCTGGACAGCCACTATGGCTGGAGCCGAACACATCATACCCACAATTGGTCCGCTGTCAACAAGTCTCGAAGGCTGTAAGCTGTTTATTAAGACGCTCATTGATGCAAAGCCATGGTATAAAGAACCCAGTCTCTTGCCGTTCCCTTGGAAGGAAGAGAATTTCTTCCCAAGCAAGAAACTGAAGGTTGCAGTCCTGTGGGATGATGGTGTTGTGAGGCCTCATCCGCCTGTGACTGCGGCTTTGAAGAAAGTTGTGGAGAAGCTAAAGGGGAAGGAGGATATTGAGATTGTGGAATGGAAGCCTTATAAACATGATCTTGCTTGGGAGATAACCGTAAGCCCGAATTTCCCATCGCGTAATTTGGTGAATTTGGCTCATGAAGAAAAATAGGCAAACCTATACTTCGTCGACGGTGGCGCCGAAGAATCAGAAGCCATCAACTCCTCCGGCGAACCCTGGATGCCCCTCTCCCGACACATCATCCCCAATAACACCCACCTGCAAGCCCACACCATCCCCTCCCTCTGGAAATCAAATCAAGCTCGTGAGGCCTACCGCATGGCGTACGCTAATCTCTGGAACGCAACTGCCACGGGCGAAGCTGTGAACGGAGCTTTGGAGGGAATGGTTGATGTGATTCTCTGTCCTGCGGGACCAGGAACAGCGCCGAAGCTAGATACGAGCAAATGGTGGGGTTATACTAGCCAGTGGAATCTGTTGGATTATCCTGCTATTGTGTTTCCAGTTGATCGGGTTGGGGATAAGATTTACGGAGACGAGAAATACGAGCCGAGGAATAAGAAGGATAAGGAGAATTGGGAACACTGGGAGATTGATGGTAGCAAGGGGTATATGGGTGCGCCGGTTAGTCTGCAGTTAGTTGCCAGAAGGTACGTACTACGTTTCCCCTTTCCCTGTTTCACGTATATATTTTTCCCTTTCCTAAATCTTCGTTGATGGGCATTGATGTTATAATAGGTACGAAGATGAGAAACTGTTACAGGCTCTTGGGATCTTGCAGAGCGAGGCAGAATTTCCCTACGCAAAATATTAATAAGTTTTAAGTACACCCAATAATCTGATACGAGCATTATTCCTACTAAGCTAGGAGTTTTTTATGTTACTAAAGATGAGCATAGTAAAGCCATGCTACCTGTCTCGTAGTCTGTGCTAGTGCGGCAGGGTTAGCGCAGGATAAGGTTATTACCCTTGCGATACAGATAAGTAAATTGTAACGAATCGACTTCGTCGGGTTGGGTTGGTATAGGTAGTGGGTACAAGTATCACGCATAAGAAGAGTAGCTTTAAGGCTTTGTTGAATACTACCAATTATAAGTTAAGATAATCAATTTAAGTTAAGCACGAAGCTCCTATCTAAGTAAGGAAACTATCTAGCTTATATAGAACCTTCTTGCTCTAGACCTAGCTAGACCCTAGCAGTCCCCCAAGGTCTATAGACCTAGCTAGACCTTAGCAGTCCCTTAAAGTCCTTTTATAATTAGTTAATAAGCAATCTTAGTTGCTTATCCTTATTATATAACTTCTCTTAAGTTACTTACTAAGAGTTCTTTGCCTTACTTATTAGTAAGTAAGCCTTAGGCTCTTAGCTAATATATGCAATTATTACTTCGTAACACTATCCCCCTTTTAGCCTAGTATTATCCCGACGCTTAAAATGCTTTATTAAATAGTTTGCATAGTGGCTTCCCTACTTTTCCTTCTAAAATAACGTCTAAAAGAATAAAGAAGAAACTCGAATAAATCGCCTTTGCCTTCTAAATCGAAAAATCCTTTAATAGTATTAAAATATCTCTTTATAATTACTATCGTTATAATCGTTATCGCTATATTATAGCTAGCCCCGAATCTACTTATTATACTAAGTGCTATTATATAGGTTATAAGAAGTATAACTTTACTTTTAACTTGCTTTCTCTAAATAACTAAGCTTCTTTAGATTATTAACGCAAGAGACTATATAATAAATAAGATAAAGCGATAGCAAAGATCTTATATCTTTATAAAATAGAATAACTTCTAGATTATAAAGAGAGCAAGATAATAAAATATAGTATAAGTACTCTTGAAAAGCTTAATGCTACCGAAGCTATAGAACTATCTTATATAGAGTTTACTGCTTATTTCTTAGCAAAGGCTTTTTCCCTCTTAAAAGATCTTATAATTAATCTTAAACCTTTCTTTAACTTTCTTAACTCTTTCTAGTTAAGTATTCCCTCTTCTTAACTTATTCCCTTTTAAGTAAACCTAGGTTTTATTAGTAAAACTTTGCAAGTTTCTTAGAATACTTAAAGTAGTCTTTTAGTTTTTATATATTTTCTAAGTATAAATAATTAAGCTATTTTACTAAATACTTAACCTTATTCTTAATATACTAGTAATCTAATATTATCTTTATATTATATACTACGTTTAGATTAACTAGGTTAATCTTTATATATAAGGCGCGCGGCGCTCCCTTAAGTGCTAGCTTTAAGAGTAAAATATAAAATACTAGATATATTTTTATTATATTAAGTAGTTTAAGTTAATAGTTAACTAGTCTAATAACCTTGCTAATTTTAAATAGTCTTAACTTCTTATAATCTAGTTTATTACTTAGTTATTTTATCTTAATATTTTTTTAAAGCAAGTAAACTTTATCCCCCTCTTTAAGCATAAGTTTTATATTATATTTAGTATTATAGTATAATGCTATTCGCTATAATATAAAGCATATATTATCTGCGAGTTATTTATATAGCAATTTAAGCTAATCTACTTAGATTTCTGCTTACTAAGCAATTAAACTTCCTTCAATCGCGGTTTTATATGCTTTAGGGTTAAACTTATAGTTAGCATAGAATAGTAATATTTTCGTTATTTCGGCTTCCGCGCTATTATACGCGAACTAGGCTAGTAGCAAGAGCCTTACCTAATCGTTCTATCTATAGTTAATATAATAGCAAAGGTAAGCTTCTATTATTTAATTTAACCTTTTTATTTAACTATCTATCTAAGGTTTAAAAGCTATTAATATCTTAAGCTTAGTTCTTAGTAATACTATAAGTAATCTCTAGAAGTTTAAAGTAAAAAGCTTATCTTTATTTAATATAATCTCGTCTAGTAGTCTATAATTAGCTACTATAATCCTTAGGAATATATATACTAGATCTTCTATAGTATAAGTCGTCTTATATAGAAGCATATATATATACTTAATAAGTCTATTTATAATAACTAAGATAGTATTATACTTTACTCTTATTATAAGCTTTACTAATTTTAGCAATTCTTTTATAAAATCCTATATAATTAATAACTATAGCTTAAAAGGGGTATATAGTAATTTAAGCTAACTATATAGCTTATATCTTAAGGACTTATTCTATATATAAGCGTTATATTTATTAACTACTTTCTTAACTATATACCTTATCCGTGGGAAGTAATAACTTCTCTTAAGTTATTCTAGCGTTCTAGCAACTCCTTAGTGTTTATAAGCAGGCAGCCTATGCTATTCTTTAACGAATTCCTTATAGATCTTAGATAGTATATATAGCTTATCCTTTTAATAGATAGTTCTATTATTAAGAGTAAATTCTAGTCTAAGTATAAGCAATGCTTGCTTTGCTATTAAATCTATATTATAATATATTTACAAGTACTTTATAATAGTATTACTTAAGATAGCGCTTATTATAGCTAACTCTATTTTATTATAAACTATTAAGTTCTTATCTTCTTTAAAGATTGTATAAGAAACTTATATCTTATTTTTAAAGTACTTAGGTTTCTTGCTTAAAGCATTTGCTTTAGCGTTTTCTATTCCTTTAATATAAGTAATATAGAAATTATAATCTGCAAAGGTCTTTGCTTATTATACTTATTGTTAATTAAGTTTTTTTGTTATTATAAAATAAATAAGATTCTTATAATTTATTTAGACTTGCATTAAGTATACTATCCTTAATAAGTATACTTTTTATATCTTAAAAGCCTTAACTATTGCTAGTAATTCCTTATTATAAATTTTATAGTTAAGCTTTACTATAATAAGCTTTTGGGAATAATATGCAATTAGTTATTAATTGCTAGTCTTGCCCTTCTAGCTAAGTATTTTACTAATTATATAGTTTAATAAATCCGTTTCTATAAGGATATTCTTCCTTAAGTTAAATAACCTTAGTACTAGCTTATAAGCAAATGCTTCCTTTAAGCTTTAAAAAGCGTGCTTAGCTTATTATATCTATTTAAACTAAACTTCTTTCTTTATAAGTATTATAAATAGCGCTATAATACTATTATATCCTTTAATAAATCGTTAATAGAAATTCGTAAATCTAAGGAAAGATTATAATTCTTTAACTAATATTAGCAACTTTTACTTTATTACTACTTATACTTTCCTTAAGTTTATCTTTACTTTATCTAGGGTTATTATAAACCCTAGAAAGATAACCTTATCTATAAAGAAGTAATATTTCTCTAGTTTAAATGCTATACTTATTATCTTTAATGCTTAAAGTATAGCTTATATACTCTTCTAGTATTTTTCCTTATTCTTTAAGAAGATAAGAATATTATTAAGATATATAATATAGTTTATATTTAACTATTCCTTAAAGATATTCTATATTTATCGCTAAAATATCGCTAGTGCATTATATAGACTAAATAATATAACTAGGTACTTATATAATCTATACTAAGTTTTAAACGCTATTTTCTATTTATCTCTTTCTTTAATCTTAATATAGGGATATATATTCTTAATATCTAGTTATATAAAGATCTTAGCTCTTTATAACCTATCGCGTATCTCCTCTAGCAATAGTATTAGATACTTATCTTTAATTATTATATTATTAAGTTAATAGTAATCTATATAAAGTCTTTTTAATAATTTGTCTTTCTTTAGTATAAATAGTACTAGGCTTGCTACTTAAGACTTAGATTCTCTAATTTATCCTTTTACTAAACTAGTATTAATATACTCCTTAAGCATTCTTAAATCTTCTTTAGAAGTATTATAAATTCCTTTAAATAGCGGCGTATTGCCTAATTCTAGTTTTATAGTATAATTCTACTTAGTATATAGTAATAAAGCATTAAGCTTTATCTTCTTTTTAAATATATCTATAAACTTATTATATACTAATAGTAGCTTTCTCTTTATTAATAAACCCTTTATCTATTAATAGTATTTTAACTTTATAAAAGTAGCTAATACTTCTTTTAAGTCTTTCTGCGTTGCGGCGGGTATATTATCTTTATAGTTATAACTATTAAATATTATCTTCTTAACTTACTAATTTATACTTAAGTTATATTATCTAAGCTATCTTACTCTTAAAATAAGTTAATATAAAGCAATAAGTGCTAAGTTAAACTTAATCCTTTTAATATAATAGTCTTTTACTTGCATTTCTATTTTTTCTATCTTATAAGCAATAATCCTATTATAGTTAATATTCTTGCTATTAACTATTACTAATTAATAAGGTACTTCCTTTAACTTAATCTTAAGTTTAAGTAAGTCTACTTTTCGCTTTATAATAAAGTTTCTACTAGCTTTTAAATCTATTATTATATAGATATTCTATCTATTAATTTAAACTAATATAATTAAGTGCAATAGTCTAAAGCTTGCCTAGGTTATATATAGCTCTTTTAACTATAAATCCTAGTATCTTTAACTTAAAATAATATTTATCTAGCCCTAAGTTCCTTTGCTAGTCTTAATAACTTAATAAAGTTAGCTTTTAACTAAATTAATACTAAACTTTATTAAGTATTATTCCTAATATAGCTAATAAGTATAATTGCAATTCTCTTATTATTAATATATCTCTATTTTTCGTTATAATTCTTAAGTCTTACTAACTTTAAATACCTTAGTCTTTAGTAATACTATAAGCATTTCTTCGCGGAATATATAAAGTTTTGCGCTATCTTAATTTACTTATTATAGTCTAATATACTAAATATCCTAATATATAACTTTATAGTATTCCTTATATTAAGGATTATAACTTACTACTTACTTATTATATATTGCTTTTATTGCTTTGTTTATCTATTTTTAATTCTAAATTAAGTATATTCTTCTTTTCTAAAGTTCTTACTAAACTATATACTAAATCTCGCTAATCTAGAATAATAGTTTAAGTATAAGTAAGTTCTTGATTTACTAATTTATAGAACCCTTATCTATTATATTATTAAAGGCTAGAAACTCCTATTTTATCTTTAACTCGTCTTCCTTTTACTTATCCTAGATTGCTTTATTAACTTTAAGAATAGATCTAGTTATGCTTCTAGCGATTAACTTATTAATATTATTAATCCGATTTATAACTTATTTTATTTATTCTAGTCCTAGGGCTTTGCTTATTAATTCCTTAACTACTTTAAGTCCTTCTTTAAAAGCCTAATCGTAAAGTAGTAAGAAGTAATATTCTATAGCTAGCAGTTGCGCTAATATAGCTCTCTAGCTATACTATATCTAATACTTTAACTATTACTTTCTTATAAGTTCTTATTCTAGGGTTTAATCTATTGCTTATCTAAGACCTTTATCTTTAAACTTTATATATTACTCTTAATTAAGGTTTATAACTTCCTTAATTTGCTTTAAGCTATAATAAGTAAATATAAAATATAACTCTTTATATTTTATAGTATTAACTTGTTTTTTCCCTTAGTAATATCTCTTAGCGTTTAGTTTCTTATCTTAATAGCTACTAGCTATATACCTAGGCAATTTGCACTTAAAATAAAGTTTCTCTTGCTATTACTTATCTATAATTTCCTTAGATAGTTTCTTTTATTACTATCAAGTTATAGTATTTAACTTTATAAGCTAAGGCTAATAACTTTTTTAATTAAAATATTTATTATATCTTATCTTCCTTAGTTGCTTTAAGTATTGCTTATGCTTCTTAAGTTATCTTTTATAAAACTAGTTATTTAAGTAGATAGCGATTTCTATAAGTTTTTAAAAGTTATTAAGCTTGCGCTTATATTAGGCTAGCTTATCTTTAATCTTATCCTTAAAACTTTAATAGAATTAACTTATAAATATATTATTATCCTAGTTTATCTTTTCTATATACTATTAGAATTTTATAAAATATATAGATACTATACTTATTTAGTAAAGACCCTAAATCTTTCTCTTTATAACTTTCTCCTTATCTATGCCTTTAAATACCTTAATAATCTTCTTCTTAAATATATTAAAACTTTAAAAGATCTCCTTAGTAAACTTGTTTTACTTATTAGTCTTTCCTTTATATAAAAGGTAATTATTTTAAGCCTTTTTAATCTAATCGAAGGCTACTTCTTTAAGATATATAGTATACTATAATACTTCTTCTAGTTTAGCTTTAAACTTATCTTTATTAAACTTAATATATACTATGCATTATATTAAGTATAATCGAAGCTAGCTATATATTCCGTTATAAGTATTTAGCTTATAAACTTTAGGCCTTTAGCCTAGAATTATCTACTAAGGTATTAAGTTCTTTTAACTAAGACTAAGTTAAAATATAGTAATTAAACTTATAAGCAGTACTTAAAGGTATTAATGCTTAAAGTATAATAAATCGACTTTATTAAGTTAAGTTAGTATAAGTAATAAGTATAAGTATTATATATAAGAAGAGTAGCTTTAAAGCTTTATCGAATACTATCGATTATAAGTTAAAATAATTAATTTAAGTTAAGTATAAAGCTTTTATTTAAGTAAGGAAACTATTTAGCTTATATAAAACCTTCTTGCTCTAGACTTAGCTAGACCCTAGTAATCCCCCGAGGTTTATAGACCTAGCTAAACCCTAGTAGTCCCTTAAAGTCCTTTTATAATTAATTAATAAGCAATCTTAGTTACTTATCTTTATTATATAACTTCTCTTAAGTTACTTACTAAGAGTTCTCTACCTTACTTATTAGTAAGTAAGCCTTAAGCTTTTAGCTAATATATATAATTATTACTTTATAATACTATTCCCCTTTTAGCCTAGTATTATCTTAACGCTTAAAATGCTTTATTAAATAGTTTGCATAATAGCTTCCTTACCTTTTCTTCTAAAATAATATCTAAAAGAATAAAGAAGAAACTCGAATAAATCGCCCTTGCCCTTCGAATCTAAAGATCCTTTAATAGTATTAAAATATCTTCTTATAATTACTGCTATCGTAATTATCGTTACTATATCGTAGCTAGCCCTAAATCTGCTTATTATACTAAGTGCTATTATATAAGTTATAAGAAGTATAACTTTACTTTTAACTTGCTTTCTTTAAATAACTAAGCTTCTTTAGATTATTAATATAAAAGACTATATAATAAATAAGATAAAGTAATAGCAAAGATCCTATATCTTTATAAAATAGAATAACTTCTAGATTATAAAGAGAGCAAGATAATAAAATATAGTATAAGTATTTTTAAAGAGCTTAATACTATTAAAGCTATAAAACTATCTTATATAGAGTTTGCTGCTTATTCCTTAGTAAAGGCTTCTTCCCTCTTAAAAGATTTTATAATTAATCTTAAACCTTTCTTTAACTTTTTTAACTTTTTCTAGTTAAATATCCCCTTTTCTTAACTTAACCCCTTTTAAGTAAACTTAGGTTTTATTAGTAAAACTTTGCAAGTTTCTTAGAATACTTAAAGTAGTCTTTTAGTTTCTATATATTTTCTAAGTATAAGTAATTAAGCTATTTTACT